>JACDJE010000431.1:443794-492719 GCA_016647715.1 Pavo muticus | reverse complement strand
TTTTTTCTCTTTTTGAGACAGGAAAGACAGAGAGGGATCTTTTCTGCTAGCTGTCAAGGACAAAGAGCCATGTGCTGTCACCTGCTGAGTATAACCCAGGATTTACAAACGTTAAGGACAGTGTCACTAAATCAGATCATCTCCCCATTATCTTTCTCCCTAAAGAGGCCATTAGCACACCGCAGGAAATCCTCTGGACAGCCTGCTGTCCGAATTGCTGCACTGAAAGAGACAGTGAGAAATAATTCCTTATTCACACACTGGCTGAATGCCTGCCTATGTAAAATTCACTGCGGAATACAGAGTTTGTTCAGCTCAACCCTTTAAAACTACCATTTTAATGAGTTCTCAACAAAAAGACTTAAAAGCTAGTAGCCTTCAAAATAGTAGCAGTTAAACTTGTTAAAAGCGCATTAACAAATAGAAAGGTGCATTTATACACCACAAGGCTTCATTATTTTAGAAGAATTAAGTTAGAAAAAAATATCATTTTTTCTTTGCAAGATGAAGTTGATTTAGACCTAATTTTACTCAGACATTTCAGCCAGCATTTGAGGACAGCAGCTACCACTGAATGTTATTCAAAACTGTCAACATCCATTTTCAGGGTTCTGCAGCATCTCAGGAAGAACTACATGAAGAAAGAGCCACAATCTCAGGAAATAATATCTTTACAAGTAAATTACAAGCAATCGCTTTGACAGGTTCGTTATAAGCCTTCTTTTACTTCAGGTGTATTAAACTTTTAAATCATATTGTGAAAATTATATGAGAAAATGGAAGAAAAAAATAAGAGTAGGAGAATTATATTAGTTACCTTAAAAAAATAAAAAAAAATAAAAAAAGGCTCAATTTTTAGGAATAGATCTTGATTTGGGTATTCTGATCTCTAGCAAAGGATCTTCTGCTTATTTTTTCACTAGAATTAGCATCAGTATTGTTCTGGTAAGAGGTAGAGGGCACAAATGTCATGATTTATTCATAATGAAAGATGGTTAAAAACAACAAGAAACTCACATACAAACAAACAAACAAATAACAGAAAAACCTCCACACTGTGGAGTTGAAGTAACAAGGCTTTGAAACTTCTGGGTAGGTATCTTGAAAAATATCCAGCGACTACAAAGACATAGAAAAAACAACGTCTTTGTGTCTCCCCAGTGATCTATTATAGCTTTCTGACTCACGGTATTTAACCATGTCTAAAATTCTTCTGAGTATACTCACACATTACTCAAAACAGTTCAAATTCAACTCAGGGACACACAAATATTTTACAGTCTATATCATATATGCTATCTGGATGCAGACTATCATTTATGGAAATATTGATATTGTGTTGCAATTTATAGCAGATACCTGTAACTCTATTATTTCCTTCCTTCCTCCTCTCTTTCCTTGACCAGTAAATGAGAACCAGCAATTACTGGTGAGACTTTAGAACATTTCACTTCGTCTAATTGACACTCATAACATTTATCTTATAAAACGCATTCTGTTCTGAGGAAGTAAATAATAGCAGATAAGAGCAAAGAAGATATGCCAATACCTACATATGATATGGTGGTATCATTATTTTCAGTAAAGCTGAGTAATTCTGTCAGACAATGTCTGGGATGTACAGGGATTGTTTGGTATTGATCAAGAGTTTAAAAAAAGAAGAATCCATTAATATAAGTTTTTCAAAGCTATGATTCAGCATAAAGATACTACACATGAAAATGCAGCTTAAAGAATGAAAGAAAAATCAAATCCCTCAACTTCTTATTGCCTGGGCAAGGGAGATACTTTATTAGTGCTTTTTGTCCATTAGCACTTTGTGTTAGTTGTTTGAATTTTTCCCCAATATTAGGCAAATCAATAAAAAGCTCATTTTCTATATGAGGATAACACCTTATATTTATATTGCACTGCTCAGCAACAACTAAAGTATTGATGTGTTATCAGCATTGTTTTCTTCCTAAAGCCAAAACATAGCATCATACCAGACACTATGAAGAAAATCAGCTCTGTCCCAGCTGAAGCCGGGACAATCCATGTGGGTCATGAATTGTAAGGCTCCCTCACCCCTGTAGCTGCCTGATAGAGATAATACAGAGCATTGCTTTTGTAGCACAGAGAGGAGAGAAAAGCACATACAAGCATTGAAAAGAAGCTGTGCTTTTTAAGCAGTAGAAAAGGTGACAAGAAGTAACCTCAGAGGACAGAAAGAACTCTTGGGCATTGAAAACTGCATTTAAAGAGACAGGCTAGGCTGCTGCATGGGTTGTAGAGAGAGACTGGGCATGCGGCCAGCCTTGCTGAAAATCCACACGTCATCTTGAAGAGGGCTCCTAAGTGCTGTGCAGGCTGGTGAGCTTGCTGAGACCTGGCCTTGCCTCAAAATGAACTCAGCAGCTGTCATCTAGCTACAGTGATGGCCTGTGGGCTTGCAGCAGACTGCACAGGCCCACGTGCCCTCTTAGGCCAGCTGGGGCTGATGTGAGTGACCTTATGCAGGTCTGGTTTGTTCACACAACACAAGCTCACATGTGTGAATTGCTCCTTTAATACACTGAGTACAGCTGCAGTCAACAGGAAAAGAAAGCAACTAAGAGAGCAACGGAACCATAAAACTTGAAAGGAACTCTTGGAAACTCAAGTGAACAACAGTCATAATTTTCAACTGTTCTATCAGTCTGGAAGGGGTCTTAGATTTTGCTTAACTGATTTCATGAGATCAGGCTTTGCAACTCTGCAAACAGGACAATTGCTATCACAGATCATTGTGTTCAACTGACTGTCGTCCATTATGAACTTTGAAGTAATTTGCTGTATCTGCCTACGGTGTTTTCTGTTAATGTGACACATCTCCGTCTAAATTTCTGGAAACTTTTCACATGTGAAAGTTTATAGGTGGATTTTCCCATTCTCTATGTTCCTTATAATTTTAAGCTTATTACATAGCTTTAAAAGGAAATTTTATGAATGGATATATAAATAGAAGAGGTACACTTCTAAATTCAGTCATAGCAGCATGGTCAACTTCTTTTCAACTCCTTTTTCTTTGATGATAAGCTGTTGAGATCGAAATCATTATTAAATAGAAGCATGTACATCCAGGAGTCTGTGTATCATAAATTAAAGAGAAAAGAATGGCATAACATACAAAACATATGTTTAAAGTTCAGGCTTAAACATACGTAAAAGTATTTAAACTTGCCCATGGACAAAATTTTCATGTTATATCTTGAAAAAGAAATGAAGTTCTAAGTGTATCTCTTAACAAGAACATTTACCGCAGAAATAGGATGTTCCTCAGAACCGTTGTGCTACTTATTTCTTATTAAATATACATATCAAGAAACATGTTTTAATCCCTTTATCTGAGAGTTTCAGAAAGCTGTTTTGAGTTATCTGGCAATATTCTTCACTTTCAAGTTCCACGATGAACAAGCATACAATAGCTTTTGACATAAAACACCATGCGGCCTGTATTGTCAAACAGCTTTTTGGAGAAATGATTTTCTGAAACTAACATGTTGAATATTGTGGATTGTTCTAATGATGCTCACTGCTGTCAAAAAGTACAGAAATAAAATTCCAAACTTAGCATTTCAGTTAGAACTGACTGCCAAAAACCCCATGGTCTAGCCCAATTGTGCCTTGCTTTCTGCATAATTTTCTTCATTCTTATTTTTGAATTTCTCCTGCAAGGAATTCTGCCATTCAAAACTGACTAGAACCAGCAAATGAATTTCAAAGTTCATTTTAAAATTGATACAATATTGATGAATCCTAGCCTATAAAAATTTAGCGTGAAGTATAACCGGAACTTATAAGGAGTGTAATATTTGACAACAACAACAAAAACCAAAAACTCCAATGTCTTTCATACATTTTTAATATTTCCCTTCTCCATTCAGGGGGAAAAATATTCTATGCTTTAGATTTTTCAGATTGTATCTTACTATAAAGGCCATTCTATCACACAAAATTGTTTGAAAACAAGCTATTTCTAACACTGTCTAACATTTTCCATTTCAAGGGGATGTGAATTCATTCTTAGATTGATCGTTCTTTTAATAAATGGTAGTGGTCTGATGATCTGATGTATTTCAAGGTGCCCTCCAACAAGAGCTAAAGTTTAGACATAAGAGATATTTTGACTGCTCCTTTTTGCATCATTTTTTAATATTTCAGTTATTATTCTTGTTATTATTAATTTCTGATATCATCAATATCTTTTACTGTGGTCCACACTCTCAGAAGTGTGACTTCCGTGTCACACTTACATACTCAGAATAGCAGTTATGAAAACCTCGATTGATATTGAAAAAGTGTTAGCAAAACAGATTTGAGAACCAAATACGAGCTATTGGTGCTTTAGAAGGAAGGCTATGGTACTGTCATGTTTCTTATGTACTTAGAAATGTAAACAGTGAAAATGTCTACACCAGGTGCCAAGATACAAAAATACAAACCTTGAATATTTTGTGTTAGTTTGAATTTTTAAAGCAAGACATCCACATAAATAACTTATGTATGGTTTATGTGCAAATATGTGCATACATCTATTATTGCTTTAATCTTTCCCCCTAAATCTTGGAAGTGGTTTGAGCTAGAAAAATATGTGTTAGGAAAACAATCTTGAATAACAAGACCATTTCCATCAGGGCTGGAATAGTCCTCTAGGATCAAGTCCAACTATCAATCCATCACCGTTGTGCCCTCTGTCCCATGTCCCTCAGTGTGACATCCATACAATTCTTGAATACTTCCAGGGACAGTGACTCCACCACTTCCCTATGCAGCCTGTTTCAACGTCTCACCACTCTTTGTGAGAAGAAATTTTTCCTTGTATCTAACTGGACTCTCCCCTGCTGCAGCTTGAAGCCATTACCTCTCATCCTATCACTAGTTACCTGTGAGAAGGGACTGAAATCCACCTCGCTACAACCACCTTACAGGCAGTTGTAGAGAGTGATAAGATCTTCTCTCCTGTTCTCCAAACTGAACAATCCCAGTTCCCTTATCCACTCCTCATAAGACTTGTGCTCCAGACCCCTCACCAGCTTCAATGCCCTTCTTTGGAACACTCCAGAGTCTCAATGTCTTTCTAGTAGTGAGGGGTACAAAACTGAACACGGTATATGAAGTGAGGCATCACCAGTGCCAAGTAGAAAAGGACAGACTATCATCTCCCTAGTCCTGCTGACTATACTATTTCTGATACAAGCCAGGATCCATTAACCTTCTTGACCACCTGGGCACACTGCTGGATCATGTTTAGTTGGCTGTCAGCTAACACCCCCAAATCCTTTTTCTCCATGCATCTTTCCAGCTGCTCTGCCCTATGCCTGTAGCATTACATTGTTGAGACTGAAGTGTAGGACAGTCACTTTGTCTTGTTAAAGCTCATATAATTGGTCTCAGCCCATCAAGCCAGCTGATCCAGATCCCTCTGTAAAGCCTTCCTACCCTAAAGCAGATCAACACTTCCTCCCAGCTTGGTGTCACTGGCAAACTTACTGATGGTGCATTCAATCCCCTTGTCCAGATTGTCAATACATATTAATATGACACAGGATCAACCTCAATACTGACCCCTGGGAAACACTACTCCTGACCAGTTGCCAGCTGGATTTAACTCCATTCACCATCACTCTCTGGGCCTGGTCATCCAGCCAGTTCTTTACCCAGTGAAGAGTATACCTGCCTAAGCCGTGAGCTGCCAGCTTCTCCAGGAGAATACTGTGAAACGTTAAGAGATTTACCATCAGAAATGTATTATTTTCCTTCTTCTTTATTTCTTCATCAATTAAGTTGTTTAATTTTCTCCAAAATTATAAATATGTTAACAATATATTCAAGATCCTCATCAGTATTATAGGATGGCAAAGATGTTATCTTTATGTAATATTTTAACTGATTAAAAAAAAAAAAAGATTTATTTTCCAAAGTAGGCAATATTTTAATGCACTGTGGGAAACTATTGTTTCTTGGAGAAAGGAGATTGTCCTGTATTTTTAACTTTCAGATTATTAATCCAAATGCACACTTTCACTGCATGCCTTCCAAACTTATGTGCTGCATAATGAAGTGGAAAGATGTTGCAAAGCCAATGAAGAAATGTGTGAAATGAGTGATCAAAACATTGTTTATGTGAAATACAAAAAATACTTGTGACATTCAGTCTGTGTGCATTAAAGCAACAAAAACAAGATAGTGCCTTTTGTATATGGAATCATTTTGAATGTTGCGTGTGATTACTTTTCATCATATATATTTGATTAATAAAAAATACTTCTAACAAGTTCATGGTGGTAATAATTAGTGTTGACTGATTATACGTAGCACAGTACTGAATCAATGTAACTTTTAAAACAGTACAATAACTCCACTAATACACAATCTCTGCTACCTCCTTATCATGAAAGGCCAAGGCTAGATAAGAAAGAACATTAATTTTTAACTGTTAAGATGATCATACTGATCTTATTAAAATTCACCCTCAGTGTTGTTGCAAAGATGTATCTTTTAGGAGCACCACTGTATAATATTTGAGAAGATGCCATATTAAAATGGGGGTGATACCTTTAAGATTAGATCTCTCTTTTATTATTGAAGCCTATTTTTGATATAGAACTGTCAATTCCCTTCAGATTCTTTGAAGACGAAAATAATCAAATACAGGAAAAGATATCTCTTATAATTATATGATTTGATGCCCAGAGGTATAAAGTGCAGACGTGGGGTTTCTTTTGCATCTCAGATTAATGATATTATTGGAAGTGGCTGTTGTAGATTAAGAAGTTACAAAAGAGTAGATACTAATTTAATTCGAGAGTTACAGAAAAGACCTTGCAATGGGTCAAAGTACAGAAGATTAAAGTTCTGGTAAAAACATTAATTTCCTTCAAATGATTTTCATATCAGCAGAAATGTGAAGGCTAACACTAAGGAAACCTTAGGTTGCTCTATATATCCCAGTTTTACAAAGCAATTATTAATGAATGTGGTTGATGGTGTACTTGAGCTCTATTACAAAAATTGCGAACTACTTAAGAAAACATGTGATTACTGCATACTCTCTGCAACTAGCGTATAAATGACAATGAGATATTTGTTATCTGTACAAGGGTACTCTCGGGAGATGAAATTTTAGATCAATACTATAAATGAATCTCCTGTAAACTAGTAAAAAGAAACAATTATCTGTATCAGTATGATCATCTGATGATCTTGGTGTGTCACAATATGTTTTATATGTAGGAAGTAACAAATTTAAATTCTTTGAATGAACATTTTTGGTTTCTATAATTCTCATTTACTATCTATCTCTAGCTGTTGTATAGATTAATAGAAAAAAAAAGGAGAGGGTAAACTCAAATAAAAACCTGTTAAAATGCAAATGATATGAATTTCTAGGTAATAATGCTTTATGTTTGGAACATTAATGATCATGGTAGTAAAAATATATGGCATATTTTATGTACACCTATCTCCTCTTCTTTTGCTCACTTTGATGAAAATCTTGAGATAATTATAGGGGATTTCTATTCTTTTTGCCACAAAATGATTAAGAGCTTTAGAGTCCCATTTTTTAACTACATTCATAGTTGCCTTTATACATATACAAAAGTAACATTCTCAGATTGTAGCAGCCTGTTTAGGGTAAAGAATCTGGGGAATATCAGTGTAGATTTTTTGTTCACAGAGTTGAATGCAAATGTCTTAAGCACTCTTTTCATACTAAGCGCTTGGTTTGAACATGTTTTGACTCATATTTCAAAAGCTCATTACTATTAGTCTTTTCTGAAAAAGGAGGTAACTACTAAGACACTACTTAGACACCTCATTTTCTTTCCGAAACTTTTTTTAGGTTTTTCAATTTCTATGGTCTTTCATTTGATTTTGATCCCCAGTTAAGCTGCAACTCTTCTGTCTGCAATCGTTTCCTCAAAAATGAATTTGTTCTTCAGAAAGCAGACTTTTTTTCTTTAGAATAACTTATCTTCCCAATCATAAAGAGTTAACGATGGCTAAAATGTACTTTGTCAGTCTGGCCAAGATTTTTGGAAATGATAATATGAAGTTACTCTCAGAAATGTTTATTTAGAAACATGGAAATCCCTTTTTATCCAGCATTCCTTTCAGACCTTGATGGAAGTTGACTGAGGCCCATCTACTCACAATAGAACTACATCTTGCAGAGCAATTACCTACAAGGGCTTTTTGTCAAACTAAAACTAGAACAGCCGGTCCTGGGTGTGTGTGTAAAAACAGAATCAGGGCAGAAACACCCTGATCATACCTGCTAAGGGGTCGTCTTGGAGAGAAATAGATGAAGCAGAGTACAAGTGGGAGAGCAGCACGGGAATTTGATTTACAAAACACAAATTTTTAACATGATCTAGGAACTGTTTGCAGTTTTAACTGCCAGTTCTTCTGAATTTTGTTGAACAAAAGGACGAAGTCCTATATAAATCTAAGCACTTATATTTTAATATTAAATAATCTTGAAACTTTTAGTAGGGCAGTTTCATGTGTCCACAAGTCACAAAAATTACCTTTTATTATTTTGTGACTTTCTTATTTTTATTTGACATAATTTATAATGTGATTATTAGAGCAATAAGAAAATATTCTATTATACCCTTGTGCTTTTAGACGCTTGGAATCCAAAAGGAGTAATCATGAAGTAAAAATTCTAAAGAATTTTAAAGACATTACAAGACCAATCTTAAAAACATTATAAAACAACAAATATGGTTGTAAACACATGTAAACAGTACTATCTTTGCAGACAAGTGAACCCAAATAGCAAACAACACCATTTTTTTATAATAGCATGCTTCTTTTTCTGCTTAATTCCATTCCTGTTAACTTAAAGGATGATGAGATAGAATTGGACTGCTACATCTGTTAAAATGATCCTTAATTACTGAACCAGTAATAATTATATATTAATTACTAAAAATGATTTTGCTTATCTTCTTATATAATGCTTTTCATATTCAGCTTTTGTGTTCATAAGTTCTATATAAAAGGTATTTAGGCTTAAAAACTGATCTAGAGCACCGTATTTAAGATTCTATTGCTTTATTAAAAGGTCATTAAGGAATTGTAATTCAAAAAATTTATTCCTGACAATTAACAACTAACTATTTTAAGAGATTTATTCTCTTTTGTATCAAATAAATAAAGAGAAAGTTGAATCAAGGAAACTTGTTCTGCAGTGTTAGAAAGTAGCCTTTGATTAAAACTCTTTTCTACATAGATTCCAGCAGAGCTGTTTCAATTTACAGAGCATGGGAAGATTGTATTTTTTATGCTACTCTAGCATCACTTCTGAAGTGAAACAATAAATACAGTTTCATATTTCTGATTTTCCATTTAAAAATAGGATTATTTAGATGAAGCAAGGAAATGATGAGGAAAGGGTAAAACTTCTATCAGCTAATGGCTACGCAAACAGAAAATAGTTTTCATTTGGTGCAGCACTGCATCCTATTGCAAAAGTCCAGGGAAGTCTGCGTACAGATCAGGTCTTTCAAACAAGATAGAAATCCAACACCTACTGTGGGTATCTGTCCTTTTCTATGTAGATACGGGGCATGACCAGAGTTGCTCAGAAATGTGTCTCAGCTACTTATAAACAGAAAAATATTCCCATGCCTTAATGGACTACAGTGTTATGTGCTGTGACCACGTACTGATCCAATGGGGAGACTGAAGGAGATTTTGAGTGTTATTTGGAAGAAATCAGAAAGAAAAGTTGAATATGGGACAAAAATGATTTTACGAAACTCACTGAGAAACCCTGAAGAGTTTCTGAGAAAACTGGGGCAATTTTCCACTAGTCACTTGCTCCATCCGTCAGATTGCTCCTACCTAAAATACAACTGTCTAATTTAATAGTAACCTCTCATATTTAATTTTGATGACTTGTTCCTTGAAGTAGGGCAGTCAGATGGCATTAAGGTAAGGAGTGTTTAGGAAGATGTTTATGATGTTAATAGGGAGAAGAAAATATTAATTATAAAGTACTAATCAAGACTAAACACAGTAAGAGACGTGTAATCCTCTGGCTACAATTATCACAACCCTTTCCATTAATCTTTACACCAGAAGTACTGAAGGCTTAAGCGTGAAGGGTGAAAAATGGACCTGCAAAGAGAATCAGAGGAAAAAAGAAGACATTCATTTCATAATCTTAGAGATTGGCAACTTGAGACTGCTTTTTACGTCCTATGACTTGTCACCTGAGAAAAGAGAACAACATCCTCCTTGTTGTCACCTCCTTTCAAGTAGTTTTAGAGATCAATAAGGTCTCCCCTCAGCCTTCTTTTCTACAGACTAAACAACTCCAGTTCCCTCAGCAACTCCACATAAGTTATGTTTTCTGGTCCCATCGCCATCTTTGTTGCTCTTTTCTGCACAGATTTGAGCAAGAAAGTGTCCTTCTTATAGTGAGGGAAGAAAACATGTTTAAGGTACACCACTGCATAGAAGGGGACAATCACTTCTTTAGTCCTCTGGCAACACTATTTCTGATAAGAGCCAGGGTGCCATTGTCCATCTTGATCACCTGCTGACTAGTACCTGAGGTCCTTTTCTGCTAGGCAACTTTCCAGCCAATGGAATGTCCACATGTTCCAAATTATAATATCACTTCTATTTTAGCTGATAAAAGATAATGATCACTTGATTTTTAAGGATCCATAATTTAAAAAATGTTCACAAATATAGCTGCCTAATAGGAGATATGCAGAAAGGCAAAACTTTCTGTCTAGTTTTCTTCCATAAAATTAAACTTAACTAAATGTTGGGCTTCGTGTGAACAGTAAGGACTAGTAAATCATTTTGTTATAAGATCCCTTCTGTTCTCTTTCCAAGGAAAAATAACTTTTTGAAAGTGTTCTGGAGTCTTGTCCAAATTATTTTGATAGGATATCAGAATTGATGAGAAAATCCTCAGTTGACCACCAGTGTTTTCCATATTCTCTAATGGGCTGTTTTCATTGGTTTTGTGTGTTTTTATTATTGTTTTTCCTTTCTGTTATGTGAACTTTCTATATTTCCACTGACTCAAAGGCAAGAGTGAAAAGTACATTTTGGAGTGAAGCTGAAGACTGCATACTGATGTGAAATGTGAGATTTAATATATTTAATATATTTTCATACCAAATGAATTTGTTCTAAGCAGAGATGAACAAGAGCATTACATGTAGGTTTATATGTTTAGTCTTTTGATTTTATCTTTGACCTCTAATAGAAAGCACAAAAGTGATTTGTATTGAAAAATTTTAATTCAATCTCCAGCTAAAATTTTGAGTATTTCATTGTAATGTTCTAGATCTGTGAGTTATTTTTGGGTACTGAACTATATAATACTTTAATAACAATTGTGTCAGATAAAATTTGAGCTGATAAGTAGATGCTATCACATTTCAGTCACTTTGAAATGAAAAGCTAAGAAAAATGACACATCTATAATTTTGATTTGATAGCAGCTTTTGTAATTTACCTGGTTTTANAATCCTGTGCCAAGAAAATCTATGCAAATAAGTCTTAATTATGGTGTAAGGATCTAAAACTGAATATACACGTATAATTGCATTAAAAAGAGCTCATTGAATATTTAAATGAATCCAAATAATGTTGTGATGATTAAAGGAAATCACAAAAATGCTGTTAAAATGTCATTTAACAAAAAGTATGGCTTTAATGCAGAGGTATGCAAAGACGCACTTTTGTGTGTTAATCTTAATTTTTTCTGAAGCAGGATATAATACTTTCTTGAATTACATTCCCAGTGCTCTTCATTAATTCCCTCAGTCCCTGAATTTGTACTGAGAGACTTAGTTATATAGATGTATATTAAATGCAGAACAAGCAACCTCTATTTAATCCCACAATATATTTAGGAAGAAATAATTATTAGGTTGTTGATTCTGATATCACTATTCACAGTAATTGGTGTCTGAGACCAGAAATTTTCTTGCTTAAAATGAAGGACTTCTTATAGAGGAAACAAACAGGCAGAATTTTGGTGGTATCTGAAGACAGTTATTAATATCAGAATTCTTAAAGATTTGGCTATTTAGATATTCAGTCCATGAACAGTGGTGTGTGTATTTTGCATAGCCTTCCCTAACTTCAGTTTCTGTACATTGATGGTGTTCTATACTTCTGTTACTATGACCCAAAATACAGACCATCACTTTCACTTTGAATTACTTTCATGCAACACAATGTTTCTGGCAGTGAGAGAGAGGCTGAGGGACAGAAATCCTCAATATCCATCTCAGTTTTCCGCTCTATAATATACTGCTATGTATATGCAGAGTCAAGGACACATTTGTTTAATCTCTTAACCCAGTGAAAATAAACTGCATCAGTTAAAGAAGAAAAAAGTGACTGCTGAAATGCTGAACAAATTACTTCCTTATTTGCCATAATCACAGAAAAAGTGTCTTATGCTAGAGCATGTCTAGAGAAGGCGCTACCTGTTTCTTCTTGAAATATTTTATCATCCATTGCAATGTCATTTCTGGGTCATAAACGTGCCTTGCTAACTAAGGTGTTGCAAGAAATGTCCCTTCCATGAAAGAGAGAGGAGATGATAGCTACGAAGTGTAAACATATGGACTGATAATTAATTAGTTGCAACAAAATTACTTTTAGAACAGGGAAAAAAATAAATGATTTCAAATCTTTTTTCTTTCCCCTGGATGAAAAATTTCTGTATAACAAATTAAGTTCTCTACTTTTTAACAACAGTCAGGTGACTGACTGAAAAGTAATTTTCCAAGGAAATTATAATAAATATTCATATAAAATATAATGTGTCTGCTACAAAATTTTGAAATTTTGAATTATAGCAGAAAGAAGCAATTTCAGGTAGGAAGATGTGTTATTGAAAGAAAGACTACTAGGACTACTGGACAGAATTTTCTGATTAACCTGAATAATGACAAGAGGTGGTTATGTTTATTATGTTTTTTTTTTATCGAAGTATTTGTGAACTTTAACAAGCACATCACTGAATATTAAATATATAATGATGTTCCCATCTACCACATGTAACAAATTGTTACTGTTAGTATCATACCAAGAACATACCAGCATGTTTGAGAAATAATTCCAATGCATATCTACCTATTTTGACAAGCACATAGTGCATTTGAACATCATCTCAAATTAAATCACCGCTCCTGAGCCTTACACTGTGACCATGAACCAAGGGGGAGCAGAGAAAACAGCTGAAACACTGGATCATTTGATATTCCTTAGCCTGTAGTGAGAGTACCTGTAGTAGCACTACTGCTAGGACTGGGAGAAGTAAATATCCCAGTTACTCCTATGAATTATACTTTGTGTTAAACTGTTTGAAGAACATGACCTCACCTCTCTTCAGCTGAAACTGAATGGGCAGGTGAGTTCCAGGTAACTGTCCAATGCACTCCCATTGCTATGGGGCATTTAGTCCACAGGTATAGACTAGTATGAAGTAGGTTTTCACCATTTTAAGCAAGCGCAGCATCAGTGTCAGATCCTTAATGCCATTTGCTCAGATCACAGAGATATGTTTACTGTCCTGTGTTGCTTGATAATACAGATGGAATATGTGTACCCTGATGGATATGCCCTCAGCAAGGGGGGAAAGAAGTTGCCAGGTTTCCATTAATTGGTTATTATTTATTAGGAATGATGAATTCTTCTTTACTCATATTTTGTTTAGATTAAACAANGACGATACCAAAGAAGGATTTTCTTTTTGAAATTAGAAATTAATTATAATGCTCTTGCTAATCTTGCAGTGACATCTATTTTTGTATATATTCCTCAGTGATATATTAGAATTTCTGCAAAACTGCATTGCCTTTCTGACTAAATAAAAAGATGGAGAATCATAGATCTGGAAGGCATCAAAAAGATCTTCTCATATGCATTAGTGTTTTAAACTGGACATTGAACAGAAATGTAGTTCTTAGTGAGTATATTGAAGAAAGGAAGGCTGTCATATTATTTCAAGAAACTTAGTTAAAAAGGCTTTTCCTTCTACCGCTAAGGAGACCTGCGTGTTCACTTTGCTGTTAAGAGTGGTCTTATAAGTGGCAATTGCAAAGACCCTCTGTGAAAACCTGAACTGAGCTGGAAGACACAGCTAAATGTGATGTCAGTAGTTTCAAGGAAGTTGATCTGATGGTTGCCCCTGAGCTATTTTTGACTCATCGAGCCCTGAAATGAGGTTATCCTTTTCCTGTACATTGAAATTTGCCATCTGGGTCTCCAGTAAGTACTGTTTCAGGCTTATCATCAGCATCTGATATAAGGTTTCGTCTGTAGAAGAAAATCATCACAGTTTGGCTCCATGACTTAGTTCTTACTGTAGTCTCTGTAATTTCCCACTTTCTGTTTCTGGTTGGTACTGAATGTTCTGCATTTCCTATATCTCAGGAGAGATATAGGAAATTCACACAGCTGTCTTCCTATGAAGAAAGATCTCAGTAATTTTTCTTGAGACAGCTAACATTTGTTTGTGAAACATAGGGTTGAGGCCATATTTATTCATCTTGGTGTAATCTTTTTATTAAGGATTTCCTCCCTGACTTGAAAATCCTATAGATATCACTGATTTGCCACAGAATTTTATTATCTTAATTTCAATCTTGAGAGACTTTCTCTTCCGTGTAGGACAAATGCAGTACAGCGGATGCTTGCAGGAACTGGAGCATCACTGCCCCTAGAGCAACGTTGGCCCTGCCAGCCCCAGCTTCTCCTGCCCATTCCCAGGACCTCACACCAGGCTGAGGCTTTCAACCCATGCCCCAGTGAGGTCAAAACAGGGCCTGGCTCTATCTCCACAGAGCCCTGCCCAGGCATTTGGGTCCACCCGCAGACCCACAGACCTAACTTGGTCCACCTCTAGCATCAGGGAAATGCCAGGTGCCTGGGTGCCCCACAGCTGGGGCTGTCCTGGTGACCCTGGTGCCCTGCTTCTGATATGACACAGTTTATTGAGAGGCCTTGCTAATTGCAATCCTAATCTCTCTCATTTGGAAACAGAATTAGTTGAACAGTTAAGAAATCAAGTGATTATTACATAGATTCAGAAAAGCTTTCACTTGTTTTTCTGGTGTCATCTATATATCAGTTTCTGGTCCTGTAAAGTCAGTCTCAATTGGAAATAGCAGGTGCATTTTGTTTCCTTAGTATTCAGCTCCATAGCTATAAGAATACTTTGAACTTGTCAACTAGCAGAAGAATGAGAACATTTACAATTTGGACACTATTGATTAACTGACCCGTCTCCAGCAGCTGTGAAGAAGGAACTGTGATAAGTCTGTCAATGCTGAACAATTTCGCAAGGAAGAAACAAATTATTCCACATTGCAAGGGTATTCAAATGCTAATTTTTCCAATAATGACACTGACAGTGAAATTGGTACCTCTGAAGATTCGCTATTCCTTAGTTCCTCAAGACTAGAACAGCATTTCAGATTTGCACTTAAAACACTTATTTTGAAAAAAATCTGGTACAGAAAATTTTATGTAATAATTGTCATTGTTCCCTGTTTAAATCAGACAGGAATACACCAAAATTTTCCAGAATTCCAAACTGTTTCATTTGCCTATGTTGTTACTTATGTACTTGCACAAGGGAAACAATAGGTGGGTCTAGTGATTTGTCCTTCTGTTATGATGCAAATAATTAGTTCAGTGATTTCTAATGTGTTTCTAATGTGTTTGTAATAATAAATAGGGATGATGAGAGGCAGTCCATTTAACTGAGATCAGAACTGGAAAGATTTTGAATTTTTAAAATTACTTTTGGTGGGAATTAAAAATTTAGAAATAAAAGGGAAGTTTCTACTTATACAATATAGGTGTCAAGATAGACTGGTTTAAGCAAATTAATCATTATACAAATGGTAATTTCTCACTATTTTTATGTGAAGAATATGTTAAGGAAATAAAATGGAAGTTTCTACTTAGCATTTATACAATATAGGTGTCAAGATAGACCGTGGTTTAAGCAAATTAATTATTATATGAATGATAATTCTTATTTTTCTTGAAGGATATGTTAAGAAACTGAGTTGAGATTCACAGTTCTGTTCTACTTTTACCATAGACTTTCCATATTATATTTATACACATTTGGAGTATGGCTTCCAAAATATTGTCTGCTTCTCTCTAGGTTTTTGACAGGATAAATGCACTAGTGTTTGAGCTGACAGGATGCTCTGATGGCAAGACACAAGTTAACTATGTAGAGAGAATGAAAACGCTTTTCCTTCTTTTCTTGTACACAGAGCCTGCCTTTGTTTCCTCCTGAATTAATCTGGTCTTAATCAGAATTATCTTTACTTCCGTACATTGATCTACGGCTTTTTTCTTCCTCTGCACAATCTTATTTTAGGACTCCATAACACTAGAAAGTCAGCTAAAATATTCTTGTCTTTATTTTTATTGAATAATTCATATAAATGCTGGCAAATCCAATATGTCAGGCTCTACAACCAGTCAAATGATTACAAATGGTGTTAAGAAGAGCAAACTGTTTTAGTGAATGAATTTTGAGCAGAAGACCTTGAAACTCAATGTTTATGTGTTTCAACTTTTCAGATAATATTTTGTGTATGTTAGGGTGATAAAACAGTGGGGCCAATAGAATTTTCTTTTCTTTATTGCATTTTTTTCTTCTTAGAGACATGGGAAGATGTTCTTGATTTAATGAGTCTGCTCGTAGATTGAGTGGAATGAGCTTTCTTCATTTATGATAGTTGTAAGAAACTAATAGACCCTGATTACCCTGTTCTAAA
This sequence comes from Pavo muticus, assembly GCA_016647715.1. Lineage (NCBI taxonomy): Eukaryota > Metazoa > Chordata > Aves > Galliformes > Phasianidae > Pavo > Pavo muticus. The sequence continues at coordinate 475,902 of JACDJE010000431.1, read as the reverse complement.
CATAAGTGCAGGTCATGTTCTAAAAGCGAATCAAAAGGAAAAAACTTTTGTTAGCTGATATTTATGTAATCATTCCATGAAAAGAAAAGAAAGAGCTCCTTGAAAAGTATTAAGGAGATGTGTGAATTGTCAGTAGTGTGACTAAGAAAAAAAACCAACAAGACATGAAATAACTGCCAAGGAGTTGTTGAAGCTGTTAGCAAAGATAACATTTTCTCTTATTAGATTCCTGCTTTATTCAAGAAAATAGGATTTCGGATATAATTTTTAATAACAACAAAATATCAGACATGTCATTCTTCATTCCCTGCAGCAAAACAGCCCGTGGGGCCCTGAATTTTAGGTAACCTCTTGTTTTAGTAAATGGTCATAGATATCTTTGAAACTCACTGATTTTTTTCACCAACATCAATTTCAAAAATTTACTTCCAATTATATCATGCTGTTCTTCTGAGTGATCAATATGGAATTAATTGCTTCAAATAAAGTTTTAAATAATTCAATTTCTAACTCATAGAACAAAATAATATCCACATACTTTCTTTGCTTTGATAACTCAACACTGTAATACAGTGAGGTCTGTAGGATTAGAAATACTCTTCTAAACCTGGACACTGTGATACCTGAGCTTCAGAAGGGTTCACACAGTTCAGAAAAAAAAAAAAAAAAAATAGAATTAGATATTAACAACATAGTCCCTATACAAAAAGTACTGAGAGGAACAATTAGTGTTATATTAATTTTTCTTAGCCAGGAAAATCCTAAGTGCTTTGTTGGCAGATAATCAGCTTCTCCAGAGTGCAGATACACTTCTGTGGGAGAACCGAACTCATGTTGACCTGAGCTTTTCAAAAACAAATGGGAAAAATAAAGTAACATTGTTAGAAATTTGAAGATTCTCTTCTTTATAGAAATATAACAGATAAGTCAACATCAGTTGTGATACCATGGATATACATTTTAACAGTTCTGCTGCAAATTTACAAAGCGTATCTAGTTTCCAAATATGCATACTGCATACCCATTTGCAGCTGATCAAATGAATGGAATATATCATTCTGACAGAAATTTCATGTGGACATTTACCCTGGGAACTCTTAGCATAAAACATAACCTAAATATTAATAAGATCAAATGTTCAGAATGCGGAACAGGTGTTAAGGCATGCATCTTGCAGATACAGCTGGTAGTAGCTGCTAAGTTAAATCCTCTTAAACATCTATAACTTATTACTTTTTAACTGTTAGACTGTTCTGAAAGATTCAAAGCACTGAGTGCTGAGTTTCTTTTATTACTCTCATGTTTCTTTGAAGAGAGCAAGCAGATTAGGTTGGACTACTGCTAAGTTGTACTGAAAAATAATGCTAAATGTCATAATATTAAGAATGAAAGAAATCAACAACTGGAAATCAATAGAAACAGGACCTGAGGGACTTCAGGGAGCAGCATGAAGCTGTATCATACAAAATTCAAATCAGATGTTAGGAAAAGATTCTTCACCAGAGGGTAATTGGGCACTGTATCAGGCTCCCCAGGGCAGTAGTCACAGCCCCAAGGTGCCAGAATTTGGATGATGCTTTCAAAAATATGGTTTGATGTTTACATGGTTCTGTGTGGAGCCTGGAGTTGGACTCAATGATCCTCATGGGTCCCTTGCAACTCACTATATTCTGTGATTCTGTGACACAGCAGTTCTTTAATTCCTTGTCAGGGTGCTGCAAGTGTTGGCTATTCCCTTCAGGCTGTGAGCATAATTTTCAGGCTGAAAGCATAAAGGATCTTGAGGCTGGCAGAGAGCTGGCCTTGCCAACTAAAGCCTGTTCCTTCACCCACAATGGGGCCATATGTTTTACTAGAGCACTGATGTTTCAAACTGCTAATACCTGTAAAATTTTGAGATACTTCTATGCCACACTTGGAACTGATAGTAAATCTTTTAGCAGATTGACTTTATTATAGTTAAAATCTGGACCTATGTAATTTGAAGAGGATTTTCTAGACAGAGAAACAATTATACTCTGGGATTGATAAGGTAGTGCTGAATTTTTAGAATCAATATATGCTCATAACTGGTGGAAAAACAAATCAAAACAAAAACAAAAACATTTCTTCCCTTACATACTTCTAGGAAAATAATAAAATAATTCCTACTGATAAATGTAGGTTTCCATGAGTACTGATGATTATGACTGGGAGCACAAGCAATCAATCCTATCTGTGCCAATAGAAAGTAAGTTTCTGGAATAAACTTTTCCCAACATGATACCAGAAGGTCAATTGTGTTATTGCTATTGCCTCTAGTATTTGTAGAAAGCTAGTCAGCCAAAACAGCCTACTGAAAACTGTGTGAAGCTCTTTCTTTGGGCTGAGCTGTTGTATCACAGAGGCTTAGCTAACCTTGTTCCCTCTAATAGTGCCATAAAATAAAAGATTATGTGAACAGAATAGGAACTGTAGCTGAAAATATAATTGTAAATTCATTCTTTCTGCATTTTTAGAACTATATAACAGCAAGTCAGAAGCCAATCACATCCAAAGTAACACTAGGCCATTACCTGGAATTGAATAACCACTTGTACACAGAGGATTGGCAGAAGAGGAAAAGCAGTTAAAACCATGGAAACCTGTACTATTATTTTTCCTTTCTGGAAAGACACTATTCATCATGTGTTAAGTATTTGCAATTAAACTACAGTCTTATTTTTTCCTGAAGTCTGTGTAGCTTGATCCATTGAAACATTAATGGAGCTTCAGTTAAATGGTCAGTTACACTGGAATTGATATATAGAGGAGTTTGACAACATCATACCACACCTAAATATCAGTGAAGCCTTAATTTTTATAGAGTGAGTAGTTAAAAAATAATAATAATAATAATAATAATAAACAGAATGCTGACAAGGCAATATGATATTAAACTTGTAAGCACTTGAGAAATCATGAATCATGGAATTGTAGGGGTTGGAAGGGACCTCTGGAGATCAAAGAGTCCAACCCCCTGTTAAAGCACATTCGCTACAACACGTTGCAGAGGAAAACATCCAGGCAGGTTTTGAATATCTCCAGAGAAGGAGACTCCACAACCTCTCTCGTCAGCTTGTGATAATAAAATTCAGCAATATAAAATATTAAAATAGAACATTTTCCTGAAGCCATTAGCAAGACAAGCACTTTTAAAACCATTTATTCAAGGCAGCTAGCAAAATCTTGTTGTGATGTCCCTAATTCATCCTCATCTCTACATTCTTTCTCATATTTAATTCCTCTATTTCACGTGGAACCACGTACAAAATGCACTACTGTTGCACACTGGAGGAAAAAGAGCAAGATTTTTAATGTTCATAACAACCCCAGAAATACTCACAGTAGAATAACATTAACTTCTGAAAATATACTAAATGATTGAAGTCAGAAAATCATATTAAAAGTGCTACCAAAATTAACAGCCAATTTACAGATGGGTAAATATGCTGAGATAATAATAAGTTGATGTAGGTGTTTGAAAGCTGTGCTACAGATGCAGTGAGGAATAAAAATCAATGTATTGAAACACTTACCATTCATTGATGCTCAGTATCCTACTTTGTGTCTTTGACCATGGAAAACTTTGCAATAGTTTCTGAATGGACAGTTTTAGCTTGGTACTGTATCACCAACATATCCTTGTTTGAATATCATAATGTATCAGAAAACTGAAATGTTTCAGGACCTGCTTTGTGAATGTCCATGAGAGCTGGGCTGGGCTGGATGAATAACTCCCTCAGGGATATAATTTAAAATGGCACCACAGGCAAAGAAGAACCAAAGCTATTGTAACTTTGGTGATCTCAGAGATAACAATTTCTTCACATAGAGGTGAGCATAGTGGTATGTGTAGTTAGATATTCAAACTGTATCTGTGAAGATGAGAAGATGAAGGAGATGGAGGTTCTTCATAAAACATAATCATTCAGACATGACAATAGCAGGGTCAATTAATGCACTGTCTTCTGAGCATCACTGTGCAAGGTGTCTCTTTATAGTCAAGATGCTCAGCACCTGAAGCCAGTTCTTGTTCTCTGTGTATTTTGAGCAAATTTGCTTTCTTCTCAAATAATTTCAGTATTTTCCTGGTGCACAAAGATATCTCTTAATCTTCAAAATTCTTCCAGAACTGCCCTTTCAAAATCAGTCATTCTCCTTCTCTGCTTCCTACCTTCCACATGATTTTCTTTCTTTCTCTATTGATAGTCCATAGTGCAACCACCTGTAAGGATGAAATAATATATTTTTAGTGCAGTTTCTTTGTGCTTATGACAGTACCGGTTCTGATACTGCAGTTGTGACTGTAAATATTAACAACAGTAACATCAATAATAATAATAATAAAAATAAAATAAAATAAAAACCAAGATATTTAAAGATTGAAGCACTGAATTTTACCACCAGCGTTTCTTACAGTGAACATCCTTTCCTGATGATTCCACAATTACTATGGACAGTATTTATTTATTCTTTTTTTTTTTTTTTTTTTTTTTTTTTTAATCAAGATTTTCAAAGAAACTTCAGCAGGAAAAATGAATGTTTTGGAATCACTGAATGTTTTGAAAGTTCTGTTTTGATGTCTCAAAGGAATTTTCAAACAGACACGCTTCCTTTTTTGTTCTTTGGAATGAGTCACTCACTAAAATCACACTTAAGCAGCATCATCTCTTCCTTTGATAGGAGAAACAGTTTATTATGGCAGTCATCACATACAGTGCTTCAAGTACTCTGATAAAATCAATTGTAACCGTAAAGTGCTCTGGGAGCATTTTCAAATTGAAAGTGTTGACTTTGCATTGGGAAAGCTAAACTTTCATCATAAAATATGAAAATCTTTTTAGTTCAAAACTCATGTTTCCACTAAAAGTTGGGTTTGTTTACTTTACTGTTTGTTTTACTCTTCATTACTTTTCATGTTATCATTCTTTTCTAAAACATATTCCTTCTTATGAAGTTCCAGTATTTGATGACTGGGAGGAAGGTGAATAGAGAGGAAGAAGTCTTAGAAAACCTTCTCCTTTTTTTCATATCAAATTAACTTGATATTGCCACTGTAATTGTTTGAATATCTAGCCTGGGTATCTGACGATATAACATTGTTGCAATGTTGGCGGACTGTCAAACTTCTACAGAGGCTCTGAGAGACCTCCAGCAAATTGCTTTCATTAACCACAGACAGAATACATGTAACACTTCTTTCTTTCTCTGCTCTTTCACATAACAAGTAGCAATTAAGTATATTCTTCTCAGTTTCCCCCAAGAGGACAAGCAACCTGCAGGATGCTTTCTCCAGGCTGCTTTCTTTCAAACATCATACACCAGTAAAATGCTCATAAATAACATGTCTTGCAAATTAATGAGACAGTGTTTCTTTCTCCATTTGCATCCGTGCAAGGAGACAGCTTGAGACCTGCCCCACACTCATTGTTCCTTTCTTGCTCTAAATAAATAAATGAATAAATAAATAAATAAATAAATAAAAATGAAAATAAAAATAACACAAATTACAGTTAATTTTATCATAAATATGAATCAAAAATAACTGAGGTGATATCTTGGTAAACCTGGACACCATTTGGGTATGTGTGTTATCATGCATACAGAGCATGCAGAAGACTGTAGTATTAGTATTTTCATGTACTGTCATTAGTGTTGTGAAATATGGAGGTTATTTATCACAAGTAATGTAGTAAAAGCAGCTTCAATGACTTTTTTCATGTGTGCCTGTCTTTGAGGTCAAGCAAGAAAACTCTACTTTCAGAAGTTTATTAAAGAGAGAACATTTGACAGCATTTCCATGGCAACACAGAGAAGCAGAGAAAGAGGAAATTCTTAATTGACGTCATTTTAGCTGAGCATTGTCCTGAGGTGTTTTTATTTTATTTGTTCACAGAAAAAGGAAAAAAAAAAATCAAAACAGCACAAAAGCATTTTTTATTTTTTTTTATTTTTTAATAAAGCCACTGCAATGAACCATCTATTTCTTGATGGTAGATATTTAGCCTCCATCCTGTGGTCTAATCAAGAGAAGAGCATGGAGATGTGAGTCACAAAAATTCCAGTGCATTTCTAGTTTACTTCTAAAGCACATTTGTGGCAGACTTCAATTTCAGTACTTGTTTTGATCTCTGTTTTTTGTTATTGCTGATTTTTTTTTTCTATTTGAATCAGAAGATTTTACCGGAATGTATAGTGATTAGCACAGAGACAGAGACCTGGATACACAGAATAACTGAAACACAGAATTGCAGGGGTTTGAAGGGACCTCTAGAGATCATAGAGTCCAATTCCCCTGCTCAAAAAGTTCCCCACAGCAGGTCACACAGGTAGGCATCCAGGTTGGTCTTTGAAATCTTCAGAGAAGACTCCATGACATCTTTGAGCAGCCTGTTCCAGAGCTCTGTCACCCTCACAGTAAAGAAGTTCAGATGTAACTTCCTGTGTTCCAGGTTGTTTGTTTAAATAACATAAGAAATCCATCTTTTTGTTGTTGTTGTTTTGTTTTGTTTAAAAGAGTTGCACTTCATGCATAGTTATTTTGCCTAATACATTGTCTTAAAAATAATTCTTTTCAACAAACTGTGTTGTCATATACCAAACAACAAGCACCTTATGTAAATCATTTTTTGCATCACTTTGATGAGTGCAATGGGGTGATTTCGAAGGATTGGAGAGGAGATAGAAGTGTATTGACCAATTCACCCTGCTGCATAGCAACTACTGAACTTGCACCAACTTTTAGAACTTATCCAAAACAAGATTCCTCAGTGTTCTTGAACCACAACCAGACATGTAGCAAGCTCCTGATTATCAGGCCAGAACATTCACCAAGTGAATATCTCATTAACTGTAGAAAGGTACACAGATACATCATGTATTACAGCTCACAGCGTGCATGTGCAGCTTACCCTTCAAGCTTCCTAGAAAAATGTTTTGAAATCAGCCCAGCCGGCCTCCAAAAACACCATCTTCAACAATGGATAGATGTTCTGCTGCCCCTGGTAATCCCTTGTTGCCTCCTTGCAAAGTCCCGGGACTTACCCTTGGCTTCCCTGAGGGTAATCAATAGACACAGAGTTATATTTCCTATTAACTTGTGTTTCTGTCTTCTTGAAAATGGATCAAAAACCCAGTTTCTTTTTCACCATATGGTGAAAATCTATCAGTCAGCATGATCAGCAAACTTCTAAGATCCTGTATGTGTGGGAGACAGGGTCAAACATCTTCTGTTTTAGAATGCAGTTGCCTAGCAAGGTATTGTTACAACTGCTGATGCTGCAAAGAAGAGTTCTGCTTTTTGTGGGCACATCACCGATCAATCTAGCAGACAAAATGCAAATACAAAATAATAAAAGCTTGGCTAAAGCAATTTATTTGGAAGATATTCTACAGCAAATTCCACTTTCATTTTTTGAAATGAATAGGATTGTTAGCATACCTCTGAATTTTACATTTGTACTAAATGTAAAATTTTTCTTATTATTCAAACAAAATCATGAAGAATAGTTGAGTATGGAAGGGAGCTCTGGAGAACTTTGAGTCCAATCCCCCTGCTCAAACAGGAACACCTAGAGCACTCTGCATAGAACTGTGTCCAGGTGAGTTTTGACTATATTCAGAGAAGACTCCACAACCTCTCTGAGCAACCTGTTCTAGAGCTCTGTCACCTTCACAGTAAAGAAGTTCTTCTTCATTTTCAGATGGAACTTCTTGTTTTCCAGCTTGTGCCATTGCCCTTTGTTCTGTCACTAGGCATTGTTGAAAAGAGCCTGGCTCCATTACACTTGACTTCCACCCACGTTGATAAGATCCCTTCTTCTCCAGGCTGAACAGCTCCAGCTCTATCAGCCTTTCTTCATAACGGAGAAGCTCTGGGCCCCTCATCATCTTTGTCACCCTCCACCAGACTCTCTAGAAGTTCCCTGTCCTTCCTGAGCTGAGGAGCCCAGAATTGGAGGCAGTACTCCAGATGTGGCCTCACCGGTGCAGAGTTAAGGGGGAGAATCACCTTGATCTCCTGGCCATGCTCTTTCTAATGCACCCCAGGATACCACTGGCCATCTTGGTCACAGGGACACAATGGTGGCTATGGCTGACGTCCATTAGGACACCCAGGTCCTTCTCTGCAGACCATAAATTTGTATTTCATATATATTACACATATTTAATTACACTTGTTTGTCAGTAGTTTCCACTTATCAACATAGGTAGAATCACAGAATCATTAAGACTAGAAAAGACCTCTAAGATGATCTAGTCCATCTAGATCTGTTTACTGATCTTTCCAGTTCTTCTTGATAAGAGATTATTTGAGATACCTACTTGTATGTTTAGTAGAAAAATATAATGAGCAAAGTCGAGGCTTTCTTCATATCTACTTTTATTTCACTTTCAATCACCTACTTAATCGATACTTTTCTTCCGCACCTCGAGTACTGTGTCCAGTTTTGGGCCCCTTGCTATAAGAAAGACATCGAGGCCCTGGAGCGTGTTCAGAGAAGGGCAACAAAGCTGGTGAGGGGTCTGGAGCACAGGTCTTATGAGGAGCAGCTGAAGGAGCTGGGATTGTTCAGTCTAGAGAAGAGGAGGCTCAGGGGAGACCTTATTGCTCTCTATAACTACCTGAAGGGAGGTTGTAGTGAGCTGGGGATCAGCCTCTTCTCTCGTGTGACTAGTGATAGGACTAGAGGGAATGGCTTCAAGCTGTGCCAGGGAAGGTTCAGGCTGGACATTAGGAAATACTACTACTCTGAAGGGGTGGTCAGGCACTGGAATGGGCTGCCCAGAGAGGTGGTGGAGTCACAAACCCTGGAGGTGTTCAGAGAACATTTGGATGTTGTGCTGAGGGACATGGTTTAGCGAGAGCCATTGGTGATGGGTGAATGGTTGGACTGGATGATCCTGTGGGTCTTTTCCAACCTTAGTGATTCTATGATTCTATGATTCTTGCATTTGCCACATGAAAACTTTGTATTTCTTTATCCTTTGACCTACATCTAAATTACATTATTCATGTTGGAAGTGAGTTCATATTTAAAACTAAAGGAAGATATTGTCATTTGAGAGTGATGATTGGAAAAAACAAACAAAATAAATCCTTTTGTCATTTACTGAAGTACTCGTGATTTTTTTTTCATGTTAACAAAACCTGCTGGAGGTGTGAGCAATAAAACTTCAAATCTTGTAGGAGCTTAAATAGCATTCCCAGTGCAGAGATGCTTACAGCTTTGCAGCAGTAGACATGTAAGGAGAATTTAATAACTGACCACAAATGTTTCATGTATAAAGAAAACGTGTTTTGTTTTCTTTTTTCCTCTCTTTTATCTATTTATTGAAAATATTGATGAGATTCTGTGATTCAGCTGTTTATTTTTCTTCTCTCTTGAGAAAAGAAGAAAAGCAAATGAAAAGTTATTATTCATGTTTCACACCGTTATGGTAACTGGGCCTAAGAAAAACAAGAGTCTTGAAAATTGATGTTTACTTATAGAAAATGGATGTGTAGTGCAAAAAATTTTTTTATTTGAAGAGTGTGGTTTAAGCCATTACAATTGCTTGGCAACTTCACCAGAAAAGCATACTGAATTCTTAAAGATTTTATGTACCATATAGTCCTATGTCTAATTTTCTAGCAGCTATTCCTGCAGATAAAATTAGCAAGTAAATAAATGCACAACAAGCCTGCCATTGAAGATAAATATTTATACTAATAGTGGAGATTACTTTTCATGCTGACATTTTTCATATTCCTTAAAGCGTGAAAACAACTATCTTCTATTTACATATCCAATATGTTACACTATGTCTAAACAAGAAATTAATCCATCTTGTTTGTTTGTGGGTTGGGTTTTTTGTTTGTTTGTTTATTTATTTCTTTATTTGAATTAAGCTCACCGGTGAATTATTTTCCTATTTGTGTCAACATAAGTAATTGCTCTGGGCGAGGGGAAAATAGTAACAGACTTACATGGCTTTATTAACGTGACTAAAAACTGAATTGTGAAAATGAAAGGTAATATTTATAAGACAAGCACCTTAAAATAATGATTTAAAAACACAGATATGAAACAACGTTTGAATAGTAAATTAATTTTCCACATTTCTCTTCCTGGATATTTCCTGTTTTATTTTTTTCCATGTTGTTGATGCCAAAAATGAGATTTGTCTGAGAATGATTATTTTAATAACATGAGATCATTTTATTGGGCATCTTCTCTTCTGGAAGATTTTCCCATGTTATTTACTCACAGGAAGGCAAAGTGTTGTGGTGTCTACATCTGTGTCAACTGCATAGAATATGGTCAATCAATCATTTGGTTAGTATTCTTTAATAGAGGTTATGTGACTGAGGAAGGGAACTAGTTTGGGAGTTTTCAGAGGGTGTTTACTATCAACCCATCTTCTAAAATGGATTGTAATCTTCTCACTGCCCTAAGGGAGAACACCGGTAGACTAGTAGCTGCATATAGAAACTGCGTTGTTTTCTGTCATGTAAACATCTTTTACACACCTTGTCAGTAACAAACAGTAATGCTTTGCTCTGCTGAAGGTAATATATTTTCAATTAAAAAAAATATTTAATGATTTGTATTACTCATCTCCTACATTTTGTCCTCTGTAAAAACGCTACACAACCATGACTCTATTGGAGATGAGTATGGCACAGAGGCAGGCAGAGGCACCAGATATGCTTCAGAAGAGTGCCAGGAGGAATAGCATCTGGCCTTTTTCTTGTACAGGCTCTGCGTGAAGTGGCAAAAGTGTTTTTGTCAGATTGCTGGAGCAATTCTCCTGTGCAGGAATACACTGAGCACAGGATTGCAGAGTGTCTTAGTGTTCTCTGCCACAGTTTGTCACCTGACTCCTTAGAGCAATACTTTTTGGGCCGCCCCATTGTACAGGTATTTGCAAACAATGCACAAGTGGTAAATCAGAGTGCTTGAGCAGATCATGCTTTGAACAGTCCTCATACTAGTAACAGGAGGACAGTGCTGGAGATCAGCAGTTTTTTCTCCCATAGGTTCAGTCTTTTCTGCTGCTATGAAGCTATATAAAAGCTATGAAGAGAAAGTACTCCAAGAGTTAGAAAGAGCAAGTTTGGGGAATTGAAAAGAAAAGAAAAGAAAAGAAAAGAAAAGAAAAGAAAAGAAAAGAAAAGAAAAGAAAAGAAAAGAAAAGAAAAGAAAAGAAAAGAAAAGAAAAGAAAAGAAAAGAAAAGAAAAGAAAAGAAAAGAAAAGTGTGTCTGTCTTCACCCTGAAGCAACCTTGTTCAGTAGAACAACCCAAATGCAAATGCCTAGGATTTTACCTGAATCCTGTGCCAAGAAAATCTATGCAAATAAGTCTTAATTATGGTGTAAGGATCTAAAACTGAATATACACGTATAATTGCATTAAAAAGAGCTCATTGAATATTTAAATGAATCCAAATAATGTTGTGATGATTAAAGGAAATCACAAAAATGCTGTTAAAATGTCATTTAACAAAAAGTATGGCTTTAATGCAGAGGAATGCAAAGACGCACTTTTGTGTGTTAATCTTAATTTTTTCTGAAGCAGGATATAATACTTTCTTGAATTACATTCCCAGTGCTCTTCATTAATTCCCTCAGTCCCTGAATTTGTACTGAGAGACTTAGTTATATAGATGTATATTAAATGCAGAACAAGCAACCTCTATTTAATCCCACAATATATTTAGGAAGAAATAATTATTAGGTAGTTGATTCTGATATCACTATTCACAGTAATTGGTGTCTGAGACCAGAAATTTTCTTGCTTAAAATGAAGGACTTCTTATAGAGGAAACAAACAGGCAGAATTTTGGTGGTATCTGAAGACAGTTATTAATATCAGAATTCTTAAAGATTTGGCTATTTAGATATTCAGTCCATGAACAGTGGTGTGTGTATTTTGCATAGCCTTCCCTAACTTCAGTTTCTGTACATTGATGGTGTTCTATACTTCTGTTACTATGACCCAAAATACAGACCATCACTTTCACTTTGAATTACTTTCATGCAACACAATGTTTCTGGCAGTGAGAGAGAGGCTGAGGGACAGAAATCCACAATATCCATCTCAGTTTTCCGCTCTATAATATACTGCTATGTATATGCAGAGTCAAGGACACATTTGTTTAATCTCTTAACCCAGTGAAAATAAACTGCATCAGTTAAAGAAGAAAAAAGTGACTGCTGAAATGCTGAACAAATTACTTCCTTATTTGCCATAATCACAGAAAAAGTGTCTTATGCTAGAGCATGTCTAGAGAAGGCGCTACCTGTTTCTTCTTGAAATATTTTATCATCCATTGCAATGTCATTTCTGGGTCATAAACGTGCCTTGCTAACTAAGGTGTTGCAAGAAATGTCCCTTCCATGAAAGAGAGAGGAGATGATAGCTACGAAGTGTAAACATATGGACTGATAATTAATTAGTTGCAACAAAATTACTTTTAGAACAGGGAAAAAAATAAATGATTTCAAATCTTTTTTCTTTCCCCTGGATGAAAAATTTCTGTATAACAAATTAAGTTCTCTACTTTTTAACAACAGTCAGGTGACTGACTGAAAAGTAATTTTCCAAGGAAATTATAATAAATATTCATATAAAATATAATGTGTCTGCTACAAAATTTTGAAATTTTGAATTATAGCAGAAAGAAGCAATTTCAGGTAGGAAGATGTGTTATTGAAAGAAAGACTACTAGGACTACTGGACAGAATTTTCTGATTAACCTGAATAATGACAAGAGGTGGTTATGTTTATTATGTTTTTTTTTAATCGAAGTATTTGTGAACTTTAACAAGCACATCACTGAATATTAAATATATAATGATGTTCCCATCTACCACATGTAACAAATTGTTACTGTTAGTATCATACCAAGAACATACCAGCATGTTTGAGAAATAATTCCAATGCATATCTACCTATTTTGACAAGCACATAGTGCATTTGAACATCATCTCAAATTAAATCACCGCTCCTGAGCCTTACACTGTGACCATGAACCAAGGGGGAGCAGAGAAAACAGCTGAAACACTGGATCATTTGATATTCCTTAGCCTGTAGTGAGAGTACCTGTAGTAGCACTACTGCTAGGACTGGGAGAAGTAAATATCCCAGTTACCCCTATGAATTATACTTTGTGTTAAACTGTTTGAAGAACATGACCTCACCTCTCTTCAGCTGAAACTGAATGGGCAGGTGAGTTCCAGGTAACTGTCCAATGCACTCCCATTGCTATGGGGCATTTAGTCCACAGGTATAGACTAGTATGAAGTAGGTTTTCACCATTTTAAGCAAGCGCAGCATCAGTGTCAGATCCTTAATGCCATTTGCTCAGATCACAGAGATATGTTTACTGTCCTGTGTTGCTTGATAATACAGATGGAATATGTGTACCCTGATGGATATGCCCTCAGCAAGGGGGGAAAGAAGTTGCCAGGTTTCCATTAATTGGTTATTATTTATTAGGAATGATGAATTCTTCTTTACTCATATTTTGTTTAGATTAAACAATGTTTTTTTTTTTTTTTTTTTTTTTTTGGGAAAAGATCCTTCTAAAACCGTTTCTCAGTTCAGATGTAGTTCAAGTAATCTGTCTAATTTTTGCAGTAGAAATGTACCTCATATAACTTAGTCAGCTCTGCAATATAGAAAAGAACTGTTTTTTGGTTAAAGAAAGTTATTTTCAACTTCAGATAATGGATCTGTGTTGCAGAAGGTGCTGCATGATTAGGTAGTTAAAGTTCAGAATGTTTTTTTTTAGGTTCAGCTGTCAGTCTAGGAAGAAAAATTCAAAGCGAATTTTTGTTTGAGCTCCTTCTGACTTCCTGATTCAACATAGGGACTTTCCTGTCAAAAGCCCTAAAGGCAAGAAAACAGTGGAGTGTCTTTGGCTTATGTGAGGAGACAATGCTCTCCACAAATACATAACAAATCAAAAACAAACAACTCACCCTGCCAAGTAGTTTTAAAAGTTAGGTCTCTCATTTCAAGTAGGCGATGGCTTCAGCAGCTCTCACTACTCAGTCATTCAATCACTTCTAAAGAGCTGCTGCAGTGGATAAGGAAGGCTGTTGTCTTTGCATAATCCTGATGAGTCACACTGTGACACTCTGTGAACCTGATATGCAAAATTCTATAGTCCTATATCCTAAGAGTCCATGCAAATCCTTTGTCAATTTTGATATACATGAACTTGCAAACTGAGAGCCCTGGAATGTAATCATATGCTTACAGGCAAAACAAACTGCTACACAGCAGCATTCCTTTTGTTTCATGTGTAAGCCATGCAAAGCTGTGAATTGTGAATGTTTTTGATGTTAATGTATAAAGAGGATCACATTTGATTCTGGGTTATTTGAAAAGGTCAGTGAGTCATGAAAAATTATTCAGTGAACTGGAGTCATAATTGAGACTGTCAAGGCATGCGAGCCCTCATGAATGGGACTTAGGTTTTGTACTGAAGTTTTGTTAGAATGTGTTTGAGGGTAAGAGAAAAGATTGTTTGATTTTTATTGCTTTTAACAGAAATATTGAAAGTGGTGTTGCTTGAGTTAGAAAAAGAACTGTGAATCCTTTTAAGGCATCCTATGTGTCTCTGTTTTGAAACAAGATCCTGAAGTTGATGGTACTGCTATTTTCAGTAATGACACTAGGTTGGAAACTGTGATGATACGTTTAATGTATCACTGTAAAAGATGAATAAACCTGAAAAAAGAAGTCTCTTGTGACTGGGTGAGCTGCTTCTAATCCTTAGGAAGTAAAGGTTCTTATCTGTAAGTGTGTATAAAAGCAATACTGTGAAATGACAGAAGACAAACTTGTTGGCTGCCTTTATTTTGCAATACCGAATTCTCTGTAGTCTAATTGAATCATAAATCAACATTGAAATATCTGACATATAATTGTAATATGCATTAAGTGGTTGGTGTGCTTGTACTGAGAGACCATCTCTTGTGTGAACCAGGATTTGAGGCCAGATTTTTAAAGTATACACAAATTAAGCTCTGCCTTCTGCTCTAGCACTTGCTATAGCACCTCAGCCTAACCCTCTTGTCAGACAGGACCTAAGGCAATGGTCAGACTTGGAAGATAAAAGAGGTGCAGGCTGCTACTGGTTCTGAGTGGACTAGAACTGACCATACTAATACTTGTGTTTCAGAGCTTATTTGAACACGCAAGCTTCAACAACTTGAGGGCTCTTCACTAGGTCAACATGATGGACAAGTGCTCTTGCTGTTTTCAGCTGAGAGGTGGCACCAAGAATCACTGTCTTACAGTTAAACCAAGTGTACATCAATAGCAAGGAAAGAACACGCCTGACTTTGAACTTACTTTTGCAGATCTACAATAGCCCGTATGCTTATTAGCCAAGATAAAGTTTCAGGATAAGAACAGGCGTGTGGTGAAACCATACATACTTGGAAGTAGACATTTATAGAGTAATAAAAGTTCTTTTGGGAAAGATTAGAAATGCTTGAAATAATTAGGCTTTAGATGGGAATACAATTAAATCTAAAGGTATAACTGAAGTTCATATGAATATGTCTGATTTAACATTAACTGCGTCAAGGAATTAAAAAAGTAATTTATGGCACTGGAGGATCAATTTAAAATGTAAATTTTGTCCACTGTCCTGGATATGCCCTCAGAAAGCTATGCTGTACTCTAATACATGCTTGACTGAATTATTAACATGACCCAAGATGGCTGTGTTAAATTTATCTGAGGTAAATAACCTTCTTCTTTCTTTTCTAATGCTGGTATAGACAAAGATATTTTTCTGTTGTCTCATTCAATGTTTTTTTTTTCCTGCATTATTTCTAAATGTTGGCAACTTCTTTCTTTCTTTTTTCCTAGATTTTTTTTAGCTTAATTACTATAATTTAACAATAGGAGAAAGTTGTTCCTCCTCTTTCTTTTAAAAACAAATTTTCATACTACATTTTCTTCAGTTTGGTCAAAGACTAGCAGTAATACATAATGTCATTACCTTGCCTACAGTGAAATATGCAATTATTCAGATCCTGGATAGAGTCTGAATAAATGAAAAATGAAAAAACAGGGAGCAGAATAATATAGATGACATGACATTACTGAAATGTCATTTTGAGTCAAAAGTCATGCTCCGAACAGAATTAGTTTTCATTGTGATATTCAAGAAGAATATTTTTTCTTTATCATGGATTTTCTGCTTTTAAATATATAGTGCTAATCAAATTAAATGTCATGCAAGGTCAGGAATTATTTAATCTGTGTAAATTATAAAGTGAATAATTATTATAGTCTGTATTTCTGTGTCCATATGCAGACTAGAGACTAGAGCCTTATTTTTTACCATGTATAAGAGAGCATTTTAATACCAGGATTACAGATGTGATTAAGCGATGCCTTTTACTCGCCTAGACTATCTAAGACCTTCTTTAGCCATTTTGATGTTTATGTATCCAAATGCAGTATTTCCTGGGAATAACAACACTTTCAGTCTGTATTAACTACCCTTGGTTTCCCTGTAATCGTGTCTTGTCTTCACTCTCCTTGAAAGTACAGAAGTGGATATGCAAGGGAGGTAATATCATGAGTTGGATTTATGTTCCCTTACCTTTTCCTCTCAATTTTTTTTTGCTATGAAACCAAAAAAGATGGACCAATGAATAAAAGAGACAGTGATCGCTTATCTGACGTTCAGTTTCTTTGTCATAAGTTACTCTTTCAGTGTATCACATTTGATCAGTCTACTAGGATGATTGTAATTAACATGTTTCATGTTGCTTTTCCAAATTAGTGGAAACCCGGCTTCATGATGTCACTGGCATAGTACATGGCATACAGGAGATAAATGATTCTCTGATTTAGTGGCAAACAGGCAGAATGATGATTTCTGCATGAATGCCTGGGAATATTTCCCTCCAGATTCGCAATAACTCAGATCTGATAATTGTCAAGGTATGGTGCTGAGGACAGCTGTTGAACTACTGAGGACATTGTAAAGGTTTGTTCTGAATTAGAAAACAGGTAAAGGAACTGTGAGAGCTGATGAAAATTTAGTTTCATTTATCTTGTGATAGATAGCATGTGACTTTTTAAAATCTGTATATAAAATGCCAGAGAAAACATATTGCTGAAATGGAAAGGCTCTACCTTTTGTTATTAGTTTTTCAAATGACTCCCTACATGAACAACATTTTATGACACACCATTACAGCGTTCAAGATTAGCGTTAGCATTACTGATTATAATTTTCCGTATTTACAAATGTGTTGAAAACAGAAATATTTCTACCAATTAACTTTAGTGTTCTACAGACAAAAAAACCCCATAACACTTGATTTATGCCAACTGGTGCATTGAGTTGGCTTTACTGTTGATTCAGTTTAGCAAGTTCATTTTTTTACTGAAAAATGTTTTTTTTAATCCATTATCGTTTAATCATTGCAAGAAATTTAAACATTTATTTTAATAACTGAGCAGACAAGTTGCATTTTTTATTACCTCTAATTCATGATGTCTTAGCAGATCAACAACTGTGCTACTTCTTTATGAGGGTTACCCTGTGACTGCAGAGAAGAAAAAAATCCAGTGGAAAATTGCCTGCCTGTTTGCTGGAAAGTCTTGTACATTTTCTCAAGTTGACTAAAAACCCTAGCGTCCCTTCCCTTACGCTGGCCCCTTTCGTCCTCTCTCTCTCTTTCTCTCTTGTAGTTGCTAAGTGGCACAATTAAAAATGTTGTATGTGAAGAATAAAATGCACACTGCACATGCATGTTGTGCCTAACATCATTGTATTGGTCTACATTTATGTGCTTGTTTGGGATGGGATAGAGTTTTTTTCTTCTATACAGTGATATATTTTGGATTTGCAAGGAAAACCGTGGTAATAACACACCAATGTTTTAGCTGTTATTGAGCAGTGTCTACACAGAGTCAGTTCTGCTTCAACCTCAATGATTGCGTGAAAAGTTCAAAAGAATTAGATGCATGAAATAACATTACAAGGAAATAAATAAGCAAGAAAAAGAACGTATTCAGGCCAGACCAGGCTCTGAGCAATCTGATCTAGTCGTAGATGTCTCCATACGTTGCAAAGTAGCTGGACTAGATGATCTTTAAGGATCTCTTCCAACTCAAACAATTCTATGATTCTATGATATTAGAAACAGATAACCTAATATTATGAAGAGACTATTTTCTCTATGGAAGAATAGTAACATTAAGACACATGGTTTTCTGGATTTGGCAGTATAGCAGGTAGACATTAGCTGACTTCCAGATGCCCACCCAAGCACTCTTACATATTCACTCTTCAACAGGACAGGGATAGAAAATAAGACAGGAAAGACTGTGGATCAAGATAAAGACATTATTAACTTACCAGTTACCATCATTCCCTCTCAGAAATTTCCTAGATACTGAAAACTCCCTATTCCTAGACTCTACAAGACCTCATTATTATATAAATTTAAGTTTTTAAAATATTTATGTTTAAAACTGTCACCAAAGTATCCACAACAGTCCTGCTTTGGGGAGTTTGTGAACACCCTTGTAGTGTTCTCTGTGTAACACTCCTTAGTGCAGAATCAATTATAATAAGAAACTTAGGCCTATGGAAATATATGCACTGCTGTGAATTGCAGTGTACCCTTTTCAACTATAAGGGTATGTCAACGGTTTACAGGCTGGTTCTGCCCGGTTCCATGACTAGCAGGGCAGAGAGATTTCGCAAAATCTGCACCTCCGGAAAAGGGAAACAGGGGACCCCAAAACAGCAGCAACAATCTGAGCAGAAACAAACTGATTTACTAAATATGGTATCAGAATGGAAGATAACACAGTATAATACAATATAATTAGAATTGAAGCTAATAAATCAAGTATAATGAGAGAGAGTGTCTGAAAGGTGGTAAGGCCTCACCATAAAGCTGGGGTGAGATGCACAGTCGGGCGAGCAGTATGGAGAAGAGCCGACGATCGAAAAGAAGAAGTTCAGATGACCTACCAAGGCCTTACATCTGTTCCCCCTGAGCAGAAATGATAACAGCACAGCGAACAGTCTTCTGGGGAATGTAGTTCTTCTTCTCTTCTGGGACAGGTACCCGGAACTGGAGCATTCACACTTTAACTCCCAATGCACTACATGATGTTATGATGTGGAATACCAATAACCAAAAATCATAAAACCATGACAGGCTATCAGCCCTCAGGATGACTATTCATAACTGTTTGCAGCTGAAGCTATGTTTTCTGCATTGCTGGAATTATGTCTCTTTACCAAGTTAAATATGACTGAAAAGTGTGAAAGACTGTATAGTTTTCTAAGAGACTTTTAAGTCCTCAAAATTCTAAAATTGTCAGTTCTCAGCAGCTGGATTATGATTTTTTTTATTTCCCTGAGGTAAAAGTGACAGTTTTTACATGGCATATGATTTTCCGTTGTAAAGGTACCTGAAATTATACAGTGAAAATAACCCAGTAAAATAATTAAAATGGACAAATTAGTATTGACAAATTCAAAGGAAAAATATATGCTAGCATCAACATTGAGTCTACCTTTACTAAAAATCTATCACTTTTCCATTATCAATTATGGACTTCTCAAATGCATCATTTCATAAGAATTCTCCAGAACTATGTGTTTTGTGAATGTTTTTATTGAACATAATCAGAAGTAGCGATAATAAAATTTGTGCCCATGTTGTTAGCTATTGAACTTTTGTGTAACACCAGTTAAAACAATGAAATTGTAAGAGATGAAAGAAATTACAAGATGAGTGACAGTGCTTTTCCAGTTGAATTTTGACTTCAACACATGTAGGACTTGGTCTGAGATGTTGACGTCACACTAAGAATGCCATCATGATTGGCAGTTCACATACATATATCATATACCATATATCATATATCATATATCATATATATCTTATCGGCAGTTCAGTGCATATCTAAAACCTGGAGATATATTAGGTCAGTTGAAACACTAAACTAATGTAACTTCCTGGTTTGTTTATCAGAATTGACCCCTGTTCAGTTGTTTTTTGCAAAAGATTATGAGAATATATTCAAGGGAGACATTGTAGTTTTTGTAACAGAGTGATGAAAATGAGAATCAGAATCAGAGACTGGAGCAAATCTTCTCCCAAGGAGTGAGAGGTTACTTTTTCCACACATTCATTTTTTTTCTCTGGAAGTAAAATCAAAGCTATTTTAAACAGAAACACAATATGAGCTATTGCAATTAGACTGCATCTGAGTAGGTTTGAAGAGACTGAAGCATTTCTTGATTTCTGAGTCCTGGGTATTTGCCAATGTACTAACCGCGTGTGTGAGTGGCTGGAGCACTTCTCTGCTGAGTGTCCCTGTTAGGGTAGTATAGTGTATATGTAAATCTAAGAGTAATTAAGACTGAAACACTTCTGTGTGACTAAGCTATCAGAACCCTAGACTAAAATTTCTCCATAGCTCAACAAACTATTTTTAAATATTCTGGAACTAATCATACTTGAATTATTAGAAATAGCTATACAATCAGATGCTGTTAAAACTGACAAAGGAATGCAACTTGATTGACACTGTGTAGCACAGCAGTTTTTGCACTGCATGACAGTACCACAGCCTTTAATGTTACAGTTACCAGTAATGATGAAGGTACTGTAGAACATCTTCTTATGGATAATTTAAATTATGCAGCATTAAGCAAGAATGACTGAAATCCCACCATATGTAGTTATTTTAGCTTTTATTTCCCCATTNAAAGAGAGAGAAGAACAAAAGCATAAAACTAGTGGAATATTTGACCTTGTTTTAGTGAAACAAATTCCTCAGGCTGGTCTGATATCTGTGTTTGCAATTTTCAGTGATGTCACAAAGTGCTCTTTCTGATGAAATTTTACTCTTTCTGTGCTTCATCCTTGAAAACTGTTGTTCAAATATGTGCGTACTGTCAAAAAGTGATGACACGAATAAGGTGAGATTGTGAAGTGAATGATACTTTTCTCTGATAAGATAGGAATTGTAAAATTTTGGTGAAGAGACATGATTAGTGTTATGAGTTGAATATCTGGTTGCAACTCTATATATTTCATTTGAAAATTTGAAGGTTATTTATATCAACTGAAAGTTGTGTCACAAGCATAAATTGGTGATTTTTTCAGCAATCTTGAAGCCTATTCTCAAATTCCTTCATCAAAACAGAAAGCATGGCTGTGTATTCTTCGTTGTTCAGAGCCCTGTATTTAGCCAGTGTATCAAAATGCATACAATTATTTGCCATCACTTGAGTCAGCACTGTATAGCACTGCTCTCCCCATGCCCTACTTTTAATTGACACAGTGTTAATAGCGCACTGATGGTTTGGCTGTTTCTGAGTGATGGGTGTGTGCCAGGGGCTACTCTGAGGGGAACAGCTGCTGGTTTTATAGAGTGAGGAGTGGGGCAGGCTGCACTGTGAGCTGTGCTGGGCCACATGTGGCCCACGGGCCCCGGGCTGGCCATGCCTGAACTATATGTTTCCTTTTGCAGTTTCTGTGTACACAGGGTAAAGGCCACCTTGGATCCAGCTACAAATTTAGCAATCTGCAGTACTGTCAGGGAGGGCTGAGGCTCACTTCAGGAGGAAAAACGTAGTAAGAACAGTGAGAGAAATACAGAAAGAGTCAGAAGAGTGCAGAAGAGTACTTCTTTCCATCTGCAGGCAGGGCTCTTAGGAGTCATCTCCCAGCAGTTTAGTGTCCCTACTTTGTGGAGTTCAGAGGCCAGAGTCCTTCAAAAATCTTATGCTTTGAATCTAGGATACCAGTTCAGATCCAGCTGTAACATCCCACACATGAAAGGAGGGAAGTGTGACTAGATTCGCACATCCTCCCCCACCTCATTAGATTGAAGTGAAAGTAACATTCTAGGTCCAAACACAACCAACAGTTTTAATGAGCATTTCCATACTACAATTATCTTAAAAAGCATTGACACTCTAACAATTATAACTATCTAAGGTGGGTGGCTAAACTATGTGACCTTATAAGAAATTGAAACAAGATTTGCTTTACCTAACAACTTTGTGAGAGAGAAAGAAAAGAGAAATGGAGCTGTGGGGGAGAAAGAGACAGACAGAGATCACCAATCTGGTTTCCAGCACTGATCCAGCCAGTGTGGCTGGGTGAGGTCCTCAGTCTGTGTGAGTTCTCATCCAGAAGTTCCAAAGTCTGTAAGTCTCAAAGCCTCCCCACACTTCTCTTGGGCATCCTTTTATGCTGCCTAGATTTATGGGGTTCACCGTCAACAAGTTCGCCATAAACAAGTTTGCAGTCAAAACTTTGCAGTAAACAAGAGATTTTAGGACAGAGCAAGGCCATCCTGTCTGCACAGTGCTCCCTCCTCGAACCAGGTCTTCAGCCTTTAACCTGTTGTCATGGCAATGATCTCATCTTGCAAGAGTGAGAAAATTCAGGACATAACACAGATAAAGTGTTTTTCATTGATCTGCTACACCAGCCTCTTATTTAGAAGCTTTTATTCCGTACTTTTTGTCCTGTAGAGCTATACCTTAAATGGGAACCATGGGAGAATTTCAGTGGATCATTATATAATCCCTAGAGAAATATTCTTCTCCACTTCTGCTTCCACATGGAAGGGTTTTTTTTGTGTACATTGCAGAATGGGAGGCTTTTCAGTGCAACTTGAATACTTTTCTTGTGCAGGTGCATAGTTTTTCTCAGCCTCAGAGATAATACATATTTATTTTCAATAAAACTACATTGAATTGCATCTCTGATTATATGGTCCCTACTGCACGTATGTATAAATATTTCAAAACTATGAAGCAGGAAGCTGGTGAGCAAAAATTTTGCTAAAAGTTATTGCATAGTAGTATTTCTCCTTCTATTCAATTAATAATGTGCTTCTCTAACACTGTTGAGAAAATATATATATATATTTTGCATCCATATGCTCTGTACTAACAAAATTCTGTTTTGGAATTATATTTTATTTTTTTTATATATTTAGAATAGCAGAAAATGAGATTATTTGTATTCACATTAAATAACATTCTCAATTATAATACATTTAAGTTGTTTACAGTAAGTATCTGTTTCAATGATCATTGCTAAAATCAATATAATATTCTAATTCTACTTTTAAATCAAGATGTTCTAGAGCTAATGTAATCTAAATACTTGGGTCTGCTATTTTTTTTGTGTTTACTGTATGGTATGAGATTAACTTCTTACACCATGCAAAATAACAACAGATTTTTCAGTATAAGGTAGTAAGTTGTAAGATAATTCATTACATTATTGTCCAATGACTGCACCATTACTATTGTATAAGAATATATTAAATCAATAGGCATATTTCCTGCTAGTAAATATATACAATATCCCTACTCATCTGACTTGTTCATTGCATACAGAAACTGAGGGATGCTTTTCTTTAAAAAAATGTCTCAATGTACTTTTAATTATACATTAATCTTATAGCAAACATCTTCAAGTTCATAAGGCTGTTTCTTGGATTATAAAGACAAGATGATAAGGAGTATTTTATGATGAACATTCTTTTTTTTACATAGGGTAATTGAACTTAAAATTGTCCTTTGGGAACATGCTGCTCATACCTGTGATGTGTCTGTTTCCATCTATTTTTTATTTACTATGTAGATGTGATCTGAGATACCAATAAAGATGTAAAGTATTAAACCTTCATTCCACAGAATTTCACTAACATATGATATAGGAAAAAACACTTTCCTGAATTCTAAATGGCAAAAACACTTTTGATTAGCCTGATGACCTAGAACTGAACTTGGAATAAAACTGAAAATGTTGGAGGAAGGATATGTTCAAACTAAGTGCATTTGGCTCTCCATCAAAAATATATTGCTATTGACCTGATGAACCCATTCTTGTTCCAGCTGATGGACCCATGGAAGATGAAGGTGGGGTATGGACATCCTTATGGAGTGTTATGGAGTGTCCATCCTTATGGAGAGTCTTGGGAAGAGTCCAGCAGAGGGTCACAAAGATGGTGAAGGGCCTGGAGCATCTCCCCTATGAAGAAAGGCTAAGTGAACTGGGTCTGTTTAGCCTTGAGAAAAGAAGACTGAGAGGGGACCTGATCCAGGTCTATAAATATCTAAGTTGTGGGGGGCAAAGTGGCGAGGCCAGACTCTTCAGCAGTGTGTGGAGACAGGACAAGGGGAAACGACCAGAAACTGGAGCATAGGAGGTTCCGCACCAATGTGTGCAAGAACTTCTTTACGGTGAGGGTGATGGAGCACTGGAACAGGCTGCCCAGGGAGGTTGTGGAATATCCTTCTCTGGAGATATTCAAGACCCGCCTGGATGCCCACCTGTGAGACCTGGTGTAGGGAACCTGCTTTGGCAACAGTGTTGCACTCGATGATCTCTGGAGGTCCCTTCCAACCCCTACAATTCTGTGATTCTGTGATTCTGTGTGATTCTGTGTGTGAATTGCATTCATTGTTCTCACTAGCAGAACAGGAAAACAATTCTGCAGCTCTACTCAGTGACTAACGTTTGTAATCTCAGAATTCTATTTGTATTTTGAATGACTGTTGCCAAATTTACGTGAGTCTGGCCTATAAATTAAATAAAGAGTAGGCAGAAGGGATAGGGCTGGCAGATAGATGAATGGATAAAACATGCAAATGCATAAGCTTCATTTCCACTGAAAAATAGAGTAAAAGAATGTCTGCAGGTACTTGTTTAAGGGGCATACTTACCAGTAGTTTCAGAACCAGCACTAGTTCATATTAAGAGAGCAGATGCACAACAAATCACATGATAAAGGCCATTAGATTTCTTTTTGTGAGATGTTATTTTGAACTATTGTCACCCAGGGGACACAAGAAAGAAACAGGTAGGGAAAAAAGAGAAAAATTCCAGTTCTGGAACAAAAGACATGTGAGAAAAGCACAAAGCTTGTGCAATAGGGCTCCTGTCAGAACTTTCACTGAATGTATTAATGCCAGGGGGTTTACTAATAAATAGGGACTTAGAGGACTAAAGTTTGAATTTTCAGAGGGAGGAATTACTGGCAGCTCCTGCTAACTTCAGATGAAACTGCATCTGAGAGAAATTAGAATCCATGTAAATATCCTTTGTTCTCTTTATTGGTTAGAATGACAAGTCCTTATTGGCAAAAGAAACTCCATGCAAATGGATCCCAAGATCTTTTCCAAGCTTTCCAAATATGCTGCATATCCAACATACATACCTGATACTTTCCAAGTTGCGTGCAAATATTAAATCACAACTTTCATTTGAAAATGATGTCATGTCTTGTTTTGTCATACTATTAATAGGATGAAATTGTTTAGACGGGTAGACTTAACTTCAGCATGGCCATTTATTTGTTAGGACTTAAATTTAAGTTACTGAACAAATGAGTTACAAAAGAAGAGAGAGCTACCCTTCTGTTCAGAAAGATTGTACAGTTAGGACAATGAGAGATATGGATTAGTGGATGTGGTGGTGATGAGCTGATGATTGGACTAGGTAATCTTGGTGGTCTTTTCCAACATTAATTATTGTATGACTCTATCACGGAAATATGGTGGGATGAATCTCATGATTGGAATAACCTGATTGAGGACTACAGGCTTTTCAGAAGGGATAGGCAGGGTAGGAGGGGTGGCGGAGTTGCCCTCTATGTTAGGAAGTGATAGATTGCGAAGAGATGTGTCTAAGGAACAGCCACGATCAAGTCAAGAGCTTGTGGGTAAAAATCAAGAATCGGTCCAGTAAAGGGCATCTAGTGGTTGGGGTCTGCTACAGGCCACCTGATCGGGGGGAGCCTGTTGACGAAGCCATCTTGCTTCAGCTGCAGTAGGTGTCGTGCTCATGGGCTCTTGTCCTGATGGGGAATTCAATCACCCAGATATCTGCTGGAATAGTGGCACGGCAGGTGGCAGATAATCTAGGAGATTCCTGGAGTCTGTCGAGGACAACTTCCTGGTCCAGGTAATAGATGGACCAACCCAAGGTGAAGCCTTACTGGACCTGGTGCTCACCAATGCAGAGGAGAGCATTAGAGAGGTTAAGATTGGAGGCAGCCTGGGCTGTAGTGACCATGCCTTGGTGGAGTTTGTGATCTTGAAGAATGGGGGCCTGGCAAAAAGCAGAGCTAGGACCCAGTGCTTTAGGAGAGCAAACTTCTGGCTGCTCAAGAAACTGCTGAGTGGGATCCCCTGGAAAACTGTCCTTAAGGGCATGGGTACAGAACAAAGCTGGCAGCTCTTTAAGGACACCCTTCTGAGAGTGCAACATCTCTCCATCCTCCAGCAGAAGTCAAGCAGGGAAGGCAGGAAACCATCGTGGCTGTGCAATGACCTGCAACTTAAACTGAGGGAAAAGAGGGAAATGTACAGAAAATGGAAGCAGGGTTGCGTAGCCTGAGAGGAATACAGGGCTGTTGTCCGTATGTGAAGAGATAGGATTAGGAAAGCTAAGGCACAGATGGAGCTGAACTTGGCAAGGGATGTGAAAGATAACAAGAAGGGGTTCTACAGGTACATAGGCAGGAGGAGACAGGCCAAGGAGAGCATTTCCCCTCTGATGAAAGGTAATGGGGAGCTGGCTTCCTCAGACATAGAAAAAGCTGAGGTACTCATTCAGTGCTTTGCCTCAGTCTTCACGGGTGGTCAGGCTTCCCATGTCTGCCAGGACCTAGAGCCTCTAGGTGAAGGTGTGGGGAGTGGTTTCTATCCCACTGTAACAGTGGAACAAGTCCGAGTCCTCCTGATGAAATTGAACGTGTATAAGTCCATGGGGCCGGATGATATCCATCCTAGGGTTCGGATAGAGGTGGCCGATGTGGTAGCTGAGCCACTCTCCATCATATTTGAAAAATCATGGCTGTCTGGTGAAGTCCCCTGTGACTGGAAAAAGGGAAACATTACTCCCATTTTTAAGAAAGGGAGAAAGGAAGACCCGGGGAACTACAGGCCGGTGAGCCTCACCTGTGTGCCTGGGAAGATCAAGAAGCAGATCCTCCTAGATGATACATTAAGGCACATATGAGATAAAGAGGTGATTTGAGACAGCCAGCGTGGCTTCACCAAGGGCAGATCTTGCCTGACCAATCTGGTGGTCTTCTATGATGGAGTGATAGCTTTGGTGGACGGGGGAAAGGCGATGGATGTCATCTGCCTGGACTTCTGCAAAGCCTTTGACATGGTCCCTCACCACATCCTTCTCTCTAAATTGGAGAGGAATGGATTTGAAGGATGGACTGTTCGATGGATTAGGAACTGGATGGCTGGGCACAGCCAAAGTGTTGTGATCAATGGTTCCGTGTCAGGGTGGAGGCAGGTCACAAGCGGTGTCCCTCAGGGGTCAGTCTTGGGACCAGTGCTCTTCAGCATCTTCATCAATGGCATAGACGATGGCATCGAGTGCATCCTCAGCAAGTTTGCGGGTGACGCCAAGCTGAGCAGTGCAGTCGATACACTGGAGGGAAGGGAAGCCATCCAGAGGGACCTGGACAGGCTGGAGAAGTGGGTCCATGAAAACACAATGAGGTTCAATAAGGCCAAGTGCAGGGTGGTGCTCTTGGGTCAGGGCAATCCCAGGTATTTATACAAACTGGGGGAAGAACTCCTTGAGAGCAGCCCTGTGGAGAAGGACTTGGGGGACCTGGTGGACAAGAAGCTGGACATGAGCCAGCAGTGTGCGCTTGCAGCCCTGAAGGCCAACTGTGTTCTGGGCTGCATTAAAAAAGGGGTGGCCAGCAGGGAGAGGGAGGTGATTGTCCTCCTCTACTCGGCTCTTGTGAGGCCCCATCCGGAGTACTGCATCCAGGCCTGGGGCCCCCAGTACGGGCAGGACGTGGAGCTCTTGGAGCAGGTCCATAGGAGGGCTGGAGCACCTCTCCTATAAGGAAAGGTTGAGGGAACTGGGCTTGTTTAGCTTGGAGAAGAGAAGGCTCTGGGGAGACCTGATTCTGGCCTTCCAGTACTTGAAGGGAGCGTATAAACAGGAGGGGGAACGGCTGTTCATGAGGGTGGATAGAGATAGTACAAGGGGGAATGGTTTTCAGCTGAGATGGGGAGGTATAGGTTAGATGTTAGGAGGAAGTTTTTCACACAGGGGGTGATGAAGCACTGGAACAGGTTGCCCAAGGAGGTCGTGGATGCCCCATCCCTGGAGGCATTCAAGGCCAGGCTGGATTTGGCTCTGGGCAGCCTGGTCTATTGGTTGGCGACCCTGCACATAGCATGGGTGTTGAAACTAGATGATCATTGTGGTCCTTTTCAACCCAGGCTATTCTATGATTCTATGATAAGACAAAGAACCCTGTTTAAAAGCATAGCTTCAACTAGGCCAAAAGCAATACATGATGTGTCTTGCCCAGGGACACAGAAAAACTCTGAGCAGTACAGCTGTGATTAGTAATCTCCCAGTGCAAACTCACCAAATGATGGTGAAGACTGCTGAATGCCTTTCTCCCAGTGACACAAAATTACTGTTGATAAACTGGGATACTCTTGGAGCAAGCAGTAGAGATTTTCATACCAAATGATGTTGAAGAAAGACAGAAAGAAACTATGTAAATTAGACTTCAGCCAGGACACTAACTTTCACCTCTATACTGTCAGAGTAACAATGCCACTCTTTAGATAAGACAGTAATACTGTCTCATCCTCAATAGACTTAAACACCTGGCATGGATACCACTTCATTAGCAGCTCAGCAGGAAGGCTGCTATCTGCTGAATTTCTACTTGAGTGTTCCCTAGAGGGATTTCATCTGAGCACTGAGTCAGCCTGATGCTAAGTATCTTTTGAGATCTGAACTAACAGCTTGAGGTGACACAGGTACAAGTTTAATAGTCATGGTTAGGATGTTCTTTCCATTTTAAGGGCTTCATTTCTGATGCTTATAACTTTCCAAACCATTAACCCCTGGAAAGAACTTTTTCATACTTTTCATATTGAGCTGAAATACTTTAAAAGTTTGATTAAATAACTGTTTGGTTGCTACTAAGATATCTGAACATAAGGTTAAAGGGGAATGAGGAAGAATTTTATACCACACAGGTTATGCATTACAAATAACCTTTGTTTCTGGAAATTATCAGTTTAATTAATATTAATGCGGACACAATTCAAGCTATCACAAAGCTTCCATCTCTATCAGAAAATTATTACCCCAAATACACTTTAGCTTATCAGAAGAGGCACATTTTTTGTTGTCTTTTATTCCTTTTGTCTAAAAGAATTCAGTGGGGAAAAAAAAAAAAAACACAGAGAATATCTATTTTTGCTAGAGAAGGTGAAAATTGCCTTGCAAACAAACAAAAAAATGCCCTGAGAAAAAATGCCTGGGAAGAGATTTTAGTCCTTCGTTAAGATAAATGGTAGAACTGTTTTTATATTATTTTTTACATTTTTTTGTATTCTGCCAGCAGGAGAGAATGAACACAATACATTCTATAGTCTCAAACTGGATATCCAGAAATTCCAAGAGTTTAAATTCTTTTGAAATCAAAGCAAATGTGTAAAATCTTGTTTTTAATTCAGGATTACTGAAGCTCAAAGTATTCACCCAAAAATGGGCAGAGAAGACCAAACACAGATCTGAAAAAAAAAAAGAAAAAATTATTTACTAGGCTGCTGGAAGATAACTTTTATATAACTCTTATATGCTACCTCTCCATCTGACACCACCTGACATATAATTCATTATATACTCTACAGTCCTTCCTGCCTGTTTTCCTGCATCTCCTCGGTCTGCCATATGGCTCTTATGCTCCTTTCAGAGGTTATTTTCTCCTTTCTCCTTTACAGTGCATCTCCTTGCACTGTAAATTGACAATTGTTTTGCCTGGAGGCATGGTGATGGTCTCATTAAAACACCTAGGAAGTCATGGCTCCTTTGTTATTAGCAGCTGCACTTCCACAAGATATTTGAAAAGGCAGTTATCCAGTTAGCAATGATCCTATCAATATTAATAGAGTATGAAAATCATATTGAATAAGGGAAAATTCACAGACTTAGCCTTAATCATGTTTCCATGTAGCAGGCAACTAAGACTCATTAGGCATGCGATATAAAATCATTATAATTGACAACACTGCAGGTGCACCCCTGGATCTT
Source organism: Pavo muticus (assembly GCA_016647715.1). Classification (NCBI taxonomy): domain Eukaryota; kingdom Metazoa; phylum Chordata; class Aves; order Galliformes; family Phasianidae; genus Pavo; species Pavo muticus. Next base: position 445,753 of record JACDJE010000431.1, on the reverse strand, counting down.
AATATACAAAGCTATTTAAAAACTACTGTAGCTTAGACTCTTGTTCATTGCAAAACAAACACACTCTCATCAGGTTTTCCAGATATTTATTGCACTGACATCACAAGGCTACAGACTTTAAAATGTGATCACTTCTAAGATACAAATTAAGACGACCTCTTGGTGTGTTGGTGTCTGTATCTCTTGAAAGACAGCAGTTATATACAGAAAAATATAGACAGAGGAATCACAGCATCCTCCTTCTTTGACAGGTACTTTGAAAGGTATATGTGGCATTCAAAGGTACTCTGGGAAGGAGATGCTGACAGTTTTGTTGTAGATAGATACGACAGAGAAGCTCTTTGATTAACATGCTCCAGAGTAGCAGGCAGGAGGAAGGAAAAGATGAGAAGAATCAAAGAAATAACTTCTACTTTTAGGTTGGACTTCTGTGAGGGAGAAGAGTACACAAGCAAACTGGAGATCCAGAATAATGTGAATTTATTTCCTGAGTCATGTGTACACCCCATTTCTCTATGACTCCTTGATGATCACTGGAAGGAGAAAAGTTACAGAAGATGCTAAAGAATTGGTACAAAGGGCATTCCCAGAAGCTTCTGGGAGAAAACAGAATGGGAGGCATTAACCAAGGAAACAAATGGCTGCTAAAACTCCTGGGCATAGGGCTAATCATCATGGGAGAAACACTTGTTAACTGTGCTCCCTGTGAAGTACAATTGAAATATGGGATACCCTCACTTCATGCATGTGGGAAAATTTTCATCCAAAACACATCAGGGTTTATGTATAAGACAGCTTTCTCCAATAATTAAAAACTAGAAAACAGATCACACATATCCACTAGCTATAAAATCAGAAAATGTTTTCATAGCCTAATGATTTATGATTTTTATAGGATTACTATGATTTAGCATCTTATACTGTTGTAGAGAGAAAAGGAGAAATATACAGATTAAGATATACACAATGAAAAATTTAACACTATTTTTTTCTGGACTACACAACTTGTTAAACCTTCCGATGTTAGAAACAGTCTTGAGATGCACTCTCAACCATTATCAGTGTACAGACTGGAAATAATGTCTACACTTGCCTTTTTATCCAGTTTCAGTTTTGTGCAATATTGGGTGGTCAAATAAAGTGAAACAGATGCTACCTCCCTGTATTCACTTGTAGCTTAGTATGGGAATCATAATCCCTTCTTGGCTTTTGATTTTCTCTCTGTATAAAACTTTGCTGGAATATAAGTTAGTCCTGGATGGAAAACTATTAAATAATTCAAAACCAAACTCCACATATTGTGCACAATTGTCTCCTGTAGATATTGTATATACAGGAATACATTTGCAGACCCTAATAGGCAACAAATTCCATATTTTGGTACTGAGGCTGAGTGCTTAGTCAGCCTTGAGCAATCAAAATTCAAATAGACTTATTCTTCTGCTATTATGGTTTGATTTTCTTTTTCTTTTTTGCTGACTGCTTCACTGACAAGTCAACGTGAAAACAGATATTTTCTCTCTGCTCACACTTTACAATAAGTTCTTTTGCCAGTGGACACATAGCCTGGTAGATTATGATAAGACAAGGGAAAATGATTTTAAATTAAAGGAGGATAGATTTAGATTAGATGTCCAGATGAAGTTTTTCATTGAGAGTGGTGACAGACAGGCACAGGCTGCCTAGAGAAACTGTGGGTACCCTGTACCTGGAGGTGTTCAAGGCCAGGTTGGATGAGGCCCTGGGCAACTTGATCTAATGCTTGATTTAGTGGTGGCAACTGCCCACTGCATGAGGGTTGGAACTAGTTGATCTTTGAGGTCTCTTCTAACTCAACCCATTATATGATTCTATGATATGTTATTTTCAGAATGTGATTATAAGCTCCAAAGTGATTTGAATGGGTCACGATAGTTAAAATTTTCCTTTTAAACATGCATTCTTATATATATATATATA
>JACDJE010000431.1:370790-439856 GCA_016647715.1 Pavo muticus | reverse complement strand
GCACTGGAACAGGTTGCCCAAGGAGGTTGTGGATGCCCCATCCCTGGAGGCATTCAAGGCCAGGCTGGATGTGGCTCTGGGCAGCCTGGTCTAGTGGTTGGCGACCCTGCACATAGCAGGGGGGTTGAAACTAGATGATCATTGTGGTCCTTTTCAACCCAGGCCATTCTATGATTCTATGATTCTATGATTATTCTTATTTTTGCCACTAGGACTACACTGAGATATGAAATATCATAACGTACATTTTTAACAAATGCAATAGACTTGTACTCTTGGAGTCCTCAATGGTTTTGATAAATAAGACTCCTTTCTCTGCTCTAGATACTTTCATGGAAGAGTAAAAATACAACATGTTTAGGAAATGATGCTTATCTGAGGAAATGTAGATGAACAGTATAAATATCTGCTTAAGCTACACGCTATCAATCATCAAGCTTACATCAAAATAGTAAAATAGAATCTGAATATTGGAAATATTAATTTTGGGTATAATTAGCAACACTGATGTATGCTTAGCTGTGAGAAATCACAAAAAATCCTGTTCTTCAAAGCTAATCCAATATTCTTTTCATCTGAGATAAAATTTATTAACACTAATCTTGGTGCAATTGAAAAGAGTTGAACTCCTGGAATGTGAATTTTGAAGCCCTCATGCAAATCCTTTCCAAGTCAGTAGGCGTTTTTTCATTTACTCGGAGGATGCATAACATATGCCCTGATTCTCTGCTCTTCAGGTGCTAGAAAAAGCCTGAGAATGTCATGGGCTTATAAGTGACATAATACACAAAACAGTTGCTTTAGTATACTACATTCTTCATTAGCTTAATCTGTATTGCTTTCTTAATGTTGAATATAATGTGCATCTCTATTTAAATGCACTAAATAGCATCATACAGTGTTAAGAATAAATTGAAAGTGTGTATTATTGCTGGAAGTAAACCAATTCAGTAATAACCCCCTGTTGCTTTAACACTCTGCATGATCACACATTGTTTCTATTTCCAACTTATTTTTCATAGTCCTCCTACAAAGTACTTTATAAAGATACACATATGATGTTTTTGAGGGGGTTGCTGTCACAATAAAAGATATGTTAGAATGAAAGTTCCTGTATTTTAATTAAGGAAGGTTAAGGAAGTTTATTCCAGTGTAAGAATTCAGCTATAAGAGTTCACACTGTATTATATGGCCAATAATTTTAATAAACAGAAAATTGTAGCCCTTTTGACACCAGCTGCCATCTTCCAGTCAGTATAATTTCAGCAGTAAGTAGAAAGCCTCAGGATCAAGAACTGATGTGTATTTTGTACCTTTAATTTTGAAATAGTAAATAATTTAAAAAAATATATTTTAGTGTAACTTTTAGACTCTTCCAGAACATGAGACTTGGTAGAACCTTGTACAGTGATGAACAGTGTTTAGACACCTTGGTCTCCAAGAAGACTGGAAAGCACATCCTCCAAGCTGAATAAATACTTCTTTTGAGTGCTGTTCCATCATGTTTTCTCAGTCTTGAGGGACTGCAGATGCAATGCAACAAATGTCTCTCCTCCTACTCTATGTATATTGCTCATGAGAAAAGGAGGTTATGCTTCTGTTTCTAGAAACTGCATGTGAAATATTTCCTTTATTTAGATAGAACATTGTTAAGGATCTGAGCAGACAAAATAATATCACGATTTTTCAATCTATCTGTCTGTATCATGACTGAGCATGATGGATTAGAGGTGGTCTTCATTAAATGTTCACAGAAAATCTCAATGAAGGACATGCCATGATCTTCTTAGGCAGCTCAGTTTAAGATATGATGGAGAATGCCTGTGTAATTTTTACTCATGCTCAATTCATGAGTATGATTATGCCTCATTGCCTCATTTGATTAATGAAATCATTATTTCTTTATTCTTCCTTATTCACCATGCAGTCCTAAGTGTTGAACATTGTCAAAATGCAGCATTATTACTCTCTTCCTTAGCAATTTTAACATAATCTAAATCAAATAGTAGAGTGGATTACAAATGTTATTGGTGATTACCTTAACAGAATGGATGGTAGAATTTTCCCTGTTCTGCAGCGTAGGCAGTGAGGCACAAGGATACCAACCTCTACAAGTATTGTGTAATTTAGGTGGCCAACTTCAAAATTTTGGCTTCATTTTTCAGAAAACTCTGTTTCTTTCACTGTTCCAATTTCAAATAAATTTGTTTGCTCTTCAGTACTGAGCGACCTTGTGAAACTGTCTTTGAGTATTACATCTGGAACACCTTTCTCCTATTTTAAAAGTTAGTCACAATGTTTCAATCATCTAATTTGTTCATCTTTCTAACAGCTTATTTTGACATAGATAATACTGCATAATCTGATATCATTTTAATATCCTGACAATTACTGAATATTCTGACATGAGGAAATTTCTATTAAATCCCATTTTTCTGAGATTCACAGTGCGAGTTGATATGAAATAGAAACACTCACATTCCTTAGTTTTCTTAATTTCTTGTAGCTCTATCAGTATTTTCTATAGTTTTCTAATTCTTATTAATAACTTACGCTATAGTTTCTTTTGGCAGTGATTTCTGTGGAATTATTATGTATTAAATTAGAAGGTAATTCCTCTTTCAAGACTAGATCTAGAATTAATTTCAGCAGCACTTCAACATCACTGTTGCACATACATGTGCTTATTTAATAATTCAAAAGTAAATTTCAAAAAATATATGTATTTTTGAGATATATAAGTTCTGAAGTAAAATAGGACTGTAATGCAGTAACATATTTACTTTCAAGGTCCATTGATGTTTCTACAATTTGCGTCTCTCTCTGCATAATTACAGGAAATATGTGTCTAACTTATACATCTCCATAATTACTTTGGAGACAGCTAGCGTACATGTTTTAATTTAACTAACAATCTAATATCTACATTAGAACAGTCTCAAAACTGCTTGTTCTGTTTTGTTTTGTTTTTTGCAAAATCGTTCACATTGCAAATTTTTTCAGCAGTACATAATCTTTACTTTTCGTGTGGGGCAATTACTACGTATTAATTCATGTTATATTTCATGTCTGAATCCTTGCCAACACTGCAATCATTAAGTGTTATTGTGTGAATTTGTCAGTTTTGATGTTGTGAGATCTTTTCATTCACTCTTGCTCCAGAATATGTGCAAATCCCTATGCTTTTTGTTCACCTAACACAATTTATTTTTGACGATGAATTTTTTTGCAAAGTTTTTGGCATTCTATAAATCAAATTTCAATGACAGTAATTGTTTTGTCTTTTGGTACCGGAGTAGCTATTTCCAGAATCTTTATATTTAACTTATTGATTCTGCAAAGTATACATTGAATTTCATTTAGTTGACTCAAATAACAGTGAACAAAAAATAACTTGGGATATAGATTAAGGCCTTTGTTTAATCTTTATGGAACAGGACTGTTAAGTTAATTTTATTGATGTATAGGATACACTTTACAAATTTAGACCGTGATGTGTATAGATGGCTTTCCTTTCCTGGTCTGGCACGGCTGATTTCGGAAGGGTGTTCAGAGAACGCTGAGATTTCAAGAGAAAATTCTAATTGTCATAAAACTCTCTGCCAGTATGAAAAAGAGCTCCCTACACTGCGTAGTTACCCTAACAGTCTGGTGTGAATGGAATTTCTTGTTTGTTGGATAACTAGGGATGTCTCTGTGTCGATGTTTGCTAGTATTAGTTGGGAATAGTGCTGGGACTACTTGTGGGTGGGATTTTTGAAAGGACTCCACCTTGTCATAATTTTCCCTGTACTATGACGGTTCTGCTGACATATCTGGCAGCAGACTGGGTTACAAATAAGCCAGGGAGCATATTTTCCATTCCTTCTTTCTTTCCTTCTTTCCTCCCTCCCTTCTTCCCTCCTTTTATTTCTTTTTATTATATGAATGTATTTTTTTCACTTTTGTAGTAAAATATTGTTCCTGAGCATCTGCCATCTAGGAACATCTGAGGAGTTAAACAAAATGAAACAAAACAAAACAAAAAACCAGAAGATCCTGTTATAGTTATAAAATAACTAATATCAAAGGGTAATATAGGTTTAGATTTATGATGTGCTTGAGTGAGCTTTTCAGCCTACAGTCAGAAATTACTGCTCTTGTCAGTGTACATGGTAAAGATAGGTTTGTGCTCTTTTAATTTAGAACAGCCAACTACTCTCAAACAGCAGCGCAGAATTTGAGTGAACAGATAGCACTGCAGATAAATACAAGCAGAGGGTCCCAAATTGAGCAATGCTTTCATAAGTTATAAAAACAATTTTAAAATCAATTTGTCATTTGATCAAATTGCACTTCAGGTTTTGGAAGATAGAATCAAAATGCTGAGTCCACTTGGTGAGTTAAAATCCTGCTAACAACAATTCTGCAGTTTGAATTCTACAGTATTTCTATTGTATGCTCAGGATCATTCTGACGTACAGACTGTGCACCACAGTACTTTGTCACATCATTTGTGATGATTGCCTTTCTGAACTTCTCTGAAGGGATTTTTTTGGTACTTTTATATGAGATGATTGATCATGTTTTCAGTTGTTAAGATGTGGGTGCACAACTTGTCATGAAAATGGGCAAATACATATATTGCCATAGCAGCTTCCCTGAAAAAAGCAGCATGACTTTAAACCACAGTTGTGAGTGCTGTTTGGGGTTTTGACAGTTTCAAATTCCCACATCCTATCCTTGCTTCAGTGGTGTATCTACTGAGTTATATCAAAACTCCTTCCCTGAATTCCCTGCAAGTTCTATAAGAGGAGATACTGCCATTTGTTTCTGATTGCTACCCCATTAAACTACATCATGGGTGTATATCATTTTGGCTTTCCTAGCCTGCACTGAGTGAAGAGGAATCATCTTGAGCCACATAGTTGCTCCAAAAGTAATGCTTCCTATTTATTTCCATGGAAACTACCACAGATACAAAGAGCACAATAACACTGTTGGATAGAACAAATTCTCAGCTACAAAACATTATTTTTCAGCACTGTCACTACCATTAGTTATGCATTTTTGCCAGCAATTAAAAAGAGCCTGCATGTCATACTGATAAAAATCTGCACCAGTGGGGGCGACACACTGTTGCCACTGCTGAAACTCACCACCCACCATTTCACTGTGCTCACATACACGTTTGGTCTCAGTAAATGTTCAACAAGTGTTGATGAATGTCAATGGATGTCATTTCTTCCACATGGAGGTATTCACTTCCACACCTTTGCATCATATGCACCTCGACATTAGACGCCATTCTGTCAGATTGCCCCTCTGCTGCCATCTGTCNGGAAGGAAACAAATATTAATTGGACTAATTTCTAGATTTTAACGTGTGATCTGAATCTTCTCCAGGAGTGTCTTTTTCCACTGACAACTTAAAAAAAATTCTGGTCATGACATTTATATCAGAGTTAAATTCTGTAGGTGACTGCATAGTCAATGCCTCCTTTCCACCCAAGTAGATCACCTTAGTCTCTGTCTTCCCTCTAAAAACAAAAGTGTTCATCATTTTTCTTCCTCTCTTGTTCCTCTCTATGATTAGTATATGAAAAAGAAGAGCAATCCATTCAGAAAGCAAACTCCATCCATGAAAGTTATAACCCATGATACTGGCTTTGCATAGTGAAAATTAAGTGAAATTGATTGCATTTTTATATCACACAGAATCACTAGTATTTTAAGGAAGATAGATTCCAATTTAATCAGCTGGTATATATTCGATTTGCAATAGCTCAGCAGTGAACAATTTGTTTCTTCTTTTCAAGGTTCAAAAACAGATGGATTTTCAGAGGTGCTGCATGCTTCTATCTCCTACAGAAACTCTAAGTCATTTTCATAATATCATGCTGGCATAGAAACATATGTTATAAAGATCACAGAGTGGATTTTTTGTTCAGAAATAATTTCAGTTGCCGAAGAGCAAAGAGTTTGGAAGAGGGAACTGAAACTGTTATTGCTTTGTGGCTTATTATATGGTACCTATTCCTAACACATTAACTATTCATAAAGAAAGAGAAGAATTTTAGAGGGATTGTTTTCCTGGCTTTCCTTGGCTTTAAAATTTCTATACATTTATTTATATTTTTTTAGGTTAAATCATAGACTTTCCTGTATAGTGTTTCAAACGAGATATGAACTTTGCAATTGTTCTCATCTGAATAAAAGAAAAAGTTGTGCTCTTGGTTAGGTTTCAACAGCAGTGCCAAAACCTAGCAGTTGCAACTCAGCACAAGAGACAAATGTGGGCATTAGGTGTATGACTAGTAGAAAGTGTTCAGCTTAACTGTATGCCTTGTTGCCAACATCTCTCTTCAAGGTCAAGTTCCTGCTTGACCTGCTGTTCCATCTCCCACCACATTCTCTCCACTCCATGTAGAAGGTACTTGGCCAAATGATCGGGGGGTCTCTTGAGATTAAATGATGAGGGCAGACACTCTCAAAGGTACAGTTTCTCCAATATTTTGATGCTATGGTCAGTACATTTGTTGCACTTTCTTACCTGCAAGACAGTGAGATAGCCTTGTGTAAATGGATACATATGAAGCTGTAAACCATGCACTTATTATGGAAACAGAATGTTGTCCACATGGTGCTGAAGAAAACAATACCAATCAGGGGAAGTTTTAGAATAACACTTACAAAGAGCAAAGATTACAGTAGAGAGATGCTGCTTCCCTGTCTCCCCAGAGGTTTTCCAGCTTCCACTCTTCTTAGAACGATTTACAAGATCCAAGTAGATTTGTTTCATTAAGGAGAGTACCATAATGATACTTAAATATTGATTATTTCAGTCTTTTACACATTCTTATTCTCTCCTTACATGGATTCCAGGCTTTTCAAATATGTTCTGTTTGATATTCTGGTTTCATTTCCTTTCTTTTATTATCCCAGCTTTTATTTTGGCATCATTTCTGTTTCAACTTCACTGGAAATAAGCATGGTGGGAAGCAAATTCTCTGAGACAATCACTGTCTGTTCCACTTGCATAAAAAAGCCTAGCACTTATTATTTTTTATGTAACTTAGCAAGTTTGATACACTGGAAGTAAAAGTGAAAGACTGTGTGAACTTTATTAAGGTTGCAATGGCAATTTTCTTTTCCTCATGTTACTGCACAAGATGGCAAAAGTAAAATGATGCCATTACACAGCTCCTCGACCCCTCTTCCCCTCCCTTTCAGCACCCACGGAAAATGGATCTGGGTTTCAAAAAAAGTTATTAATTTTTATTAGCCTCACCTGTGTGCCTGGGAAGATCAAGAAGCAGATCTTCCTAGATGATACATTAAGGCACATATGAGATAAAGAGGTGATTTGAGACAGCCAGCGTGGCTTCACCAAGGGCAGATCTTGCCTGACCAATCTGGTGGTCTTCTATGATGGAGTGATAGCTTTGGTGGACGGGGGAAAGGCGATGGATGTCATCTGCCTGGACTTCTGCAAAGCCTTTGACATGGTCCCTCACCACATCCTTCTCTCTAAATTGGAGAGGAATGGATTTGAAGGATGGACTGTTCGATGGATTAGGAACTGGATGGCTGGGCACAGCCAAAGTGTTGTGATCAATGGTTCCGTGTCAGGGTGGAGGCAGGTCACAAGCGGTGTCCCTCAGGGGTCAGTCTTGGGACCAGTGCTCTTCAGCATCTTCATCAATGGCATAGACGATGGCATCGAGTGCATCCTCAGCAAGTTTGCGGGTGACGCCAAGCTGAGCAGTGCAGTCGATACACTGGAGGGAAGGGAAGCCATCCAGAGGGACCTGGACAGGCTGGAGAAGTGGGTCCATGAAAACACAATGAGGTTCAATAAGGCCAAGTGCAGGGTGGTGCTCTTGGGTCAGGGCAATCCCAGGTATTTATACAAACTGGGGGAAGAACTCCTTGAGAGCAGCCCTGTGGAGAAGGACTTGGGGGACCTGGTGGACAAGAAGCTGGACATGAGCCAGCAGTGTGCGCTTGCAGCCCTGAAGGCCAACTGTGTTCTGGGCTGCATTAAAAAAGGGGTGGCCAGCAGGGAGAGGGAGGTGATTGTCCTCCTCTACTCGGCTCTTGTGAGGCCCCATCCGGAGTACTGCATCCAGGCCTGGGGCCCCCAGTACGGGCAGGACGTGGAGCTCTTGGAGCAGGTCCATAGGAGGGCTGGAGCACCTCTCCTATAAGGAAAGGTTGAGGGAACTGGGCTTGTTTAGCTTGGAGAAGAGAAGGCTCTGGGGAGACCTGATTCTGGCCTTCCAGTACTTGAAGGGAGCGTATAAACAGGAGGGGGAACGGCTGTTCATGAGGGTGGATAGAGATAGTACAAGGGGGAATGGTTTTCAGCTGAGATGGGGAGGTATAGGTTAGATGTTAGGAGGAAGTTTTTCACACAGGGGGTGATGAAGCACTGGAACAGGTTGCCCAAGGAGGTCGTGGATGCCCCATCCCTGGAGGCATTCAAGGCCAGGCTGGATNAACTGGTTGGACCAACATTTGAACCGTTGTTTCTTAATCTCACGTCAGGTATACATACATTAAAAGAACCTCACCTCCCTCCTATAAATTGGAGCGAGACACCCTAGTTAAGAAACTTCCCAGTGCACAAGATGTATCCTCAGCAGTTAGCTGGGTTTTCAAATTGAATATAAGGCTTCTGTATGCCGCACTAATAGATGTACATTAATAGATGCCTTTATAAAGTCATTAAATAAACAAATACAAATAAGTGGCATGCCTCAATATTTAATATACATAAAATTATGTTTCATTTCAACTAAAAGCTAATGAAATGCCTCACAGTCAGTGCTGTGAGGATGACGTAATTCTGGAGGAAAGATTAATCATTCAGTATTTACTTCTGTTGTATACTGATTCATTTTCTATCTTTGTACATTTGCTAAAAGCATCTATAAACTACAATAGTTTCTAAAAACTTTCAGAGCTTACATTTCATAAGATTGCCTTTAAGAACAAAAGTGCTCTCTCTAAAAAGTAAAAAATTAAGATTTTTACCTTGTACAATCATCAGCTCCCTCAAAATGAAAGATTAATCAAAATCTTGTGATACCACCAGAAAACTAAATCTACGCAACATTATTTGGCTGATTTAAGCCACCTGTAACAACTTCCTTATATGCAGCTGGAGCACAAAAAATCTGTTTCCAGGATTTCAATTTAGCTTAAGGATTAAATTTAACTTCAAGATTTCAATTTAATTTTAGGATTTCTGTAAGTGAAGAGTCTAGGCAGGATCATGAGATCTAATGCTGAGCCAGTAGTTCAATGGGAAATCTCTCACTGACTTTAATAGTATATGTTTATGCTCATCATTATTTCATATTTATATAATTAATCATAACAGTAATAGTACATAACATCAACAGATATATTGGGCTCTGATCCCGAAAAGACTTACATAGCACAGATTCCTGACACTTAGAGAGGATTCACTGATCTAAGTGCACTGATCTGAGAGCTAAAACTAATCATTATTAACAATTTTTTTTTTTCCCTAGAGACAAATGTTGCTTATAAAAAGACCATATACAGAGTCTTTATGACTTCAGCAAGGATTAAGAACATGTGGAAGCATCTGGCTAATACAATCAAAATAATTTGGTTAAAAATTCACATTCAAATGTTGTGATACAGGCAGAAGTATTTAAGAAACAATTTAGAATCTTATATTGCATGGATGTGTTATACTTAAAATAAAAATTTATGTTTTACAAGAAACCACAGATGGACTGTTTTTAATTTTTAAATGTACTATCCATGTAAGGCATGAAAGAGGATTTTTTGTTGTTTCTTGTGACAATGTTAATCTAACCTGCACATTTTAGTTTTATTTTTTTGTTTTTATACATTTTTTATATACTTCATATAACAGATAAAGCAATCACAATGCACTACTTCTCCCAGTGTTTGCCACATCCTTACAAGCACTCAGCATAATGACAATAGTGACTCACCCAAATCCTTGAGAAGGGAGGACAGTGTTCTCAGTCTGTATTTCAGTGTCCAAATGACTATTATGACTGCACCTTACTCTCCACTTTCTGTGCTAAGTATATTTTCTTGTGGTCCCTAAACAGGCCATAGTATACACTGGTCCTTGCCACATGTTCAGCAATTTCACAGCCGTATTGCAGCTGTTTCTCCACTCTTCATTTTCTTCTCATGGTGGGACCAATCCCATGACTGGAGTGCTGTGATGTTTGGCTACAAGCTCTTCAGAAGGGATAGACAAGGAAGGAAGGGTGGTGGTTTGGCCCTTTATATTAAAGGGTGTTTTGATATTGAAGAGCTTGATGTTGGGAATGATAAAGTTGAGTATCTACAGATATGGATCAGATGGAAGGCCTGTAGGGGTGACATCTTTTTGGGGGTCTGTTGTAGATCAGGACCAGGATGATAGATAGATCAGGATGAAGAGAAGGACGAGGCATTCTACGTGCAGCTTGCGGAAGCTGCACAGTCGCCAGCACTTGTTCTCATGGGAGACTTCAACTTCCCTGATATATGTTGGAAATATAACACAGTGCAGAGGAAGCAGCCCATGAGGTTTCTAGAGTGCATGGAAGATAGCTTCCTTACACAGCTGGTACGAGAGCCTACCAGGGGTGGTGCCCTGCTAGACCTGCTCTTCACTAACAGAGAAGGACTGGTGGGAGATGTGAAGGCTGGGGACTGTTTTGGGCAGAGAGACCATGAAACTGTAGAATTCTCTATTCTTGGAGATGTGACTAGTGAAACTTCCGTCTTGAAGTTCCAGAGGGCAGACTTTGACCTGTTCAGGACACTTGTTGCAGGGGTCGCTTGGGAGTCGCTCCTTAAGGGTAAAGGAGTTGAGGAAGCCTGGACGCTCCTCAAGATGGAAATCCTAAAGGCACAAGAACAGGCTGTTCCTGAATGCCGTAAGGCAAGCTGTAGGGGAAGAAGACTGATATGAATGAACCGGGAACTACTGTTGAGACTACGGAAGAAAAAGAGAGTCTATGTCCTCTGGAAGAAGGGACAGGCTACTTGGGGAGATTACAAGGAAGTTGCTAAGGTATGCAGGGAGGAAGTTAGGAAGGCAAAAGCCCAACTTGAACTCAGATTGGCCACTGCAGTAAAAGAGAATAAGAAATCCTTTTACAAATATATCAACGTTAAGAGAAGAACCAAGGAGAACCAAGGACAATATTTACTTGATGCAGCAGGGAATGTGACCACTGAGGATAAGAAGGCTGAAGTTCTCAACACCTTCTTTACATCTGCCTTTAATAGTCAGATCAGTTATCCCTGATCTGGAAGTCTGGGATGGTACGCAGAATACACTCCCGGTGATTCAGGTGGAGACAGAGAGTTCCTCCTCCATCTGGACTGCCACAAGTCCATGGGACCGGATGGACTCCATCTAGGGAGCTAAGGCAGCTGTTAGAGGTGGTTGCCAAGCCGCTTTCTGTTGTCTATCAGCGCTCCTGGTTATCTGGAGAGGTCCCAGAGGATTGGAGGCTTACCAGCGTGACTCCCATCTACAGGAACAGCCATAAGGAGGATCCAGGGAACTACAGGCCTGTCAGCCTGACCTCAGTATCAGGGAAAATTACGGAGCAGGTCATGCTTGACCAACCTCATCTCCTTCTACAACTGGGTGACCAGACTCGTAGATGAGGGAAAGGCTGTTGATGTAGTCTACCTAGATTTCAGCAAAGCCTTTGACTAGGTCTCTCACAGTATTCTCCTAGGGAAACTGGCTGCCTGTGGCCTGGACAAGTATACCCTTCTTTGAGTAAGGAACTGGTTAGAGGGCTGTGCCCAAGGAGTAGTGGTTAATGGAGTTAAGTCCAGCTGGCGACCTGTTACAAGCGGTGTCCCCCAGGGGTCGGTACTGGGGCCCATCTTGTTTAATATCTTTAGTGATGACCTAGATGAGGGGATTGAGTGTACCCTCAGTAAATTTGCAGATGACACCAAACTGGGAGGTAGTGTCGATCTGCCTGAGGGTAGGGAGGCCCTTCAGAGGGATCTAGATAAGCTGGATCACTGGGCTGAGGTGGATGGGATGAGGTTCAACAATGCCAAGTCCCGGGTCCTGCACTTTGGCCACAATAACCCCATGCAGCTCTATATGCTTGGGGCTGAGTGGCTGGATGACTGTGAAGAGGAAAGGGACCTGGGGGTGTTTGTTGATGCTCAGCTGAACATGAGCCAGCGGTGTGCCCAGGTGGACAAGATGGCCAATGCCATCCTGGCCTGCATTAGAAATAGTGTGGCCAGCAGGAGCAGGGAGGTAATCATCCCCCTGTACTCAGCACTGGTGAGGCCACATCTCGAGTATTGTGTTCAGTTTTGGGCCCCTCACTACAAGAAAGACACTGAGGCCCTGGAACGTGCCCAGAGAAGGGCAACGAAACTGGTGAGGGGTCTGGAGCACAAGTCTTATGATGAGCGGCTGAGGGAGCTGGGATTGTTCAGCCTGGAGAAGAGGAGGCTCAGGGGAGACCTCATTGCACTCTACAACTTCCTGAAGGGAGGTTGTGATGAGGAGGGTTTTGGCCTCTTCTCCCAGGCAACAAACAGGACCCGAGGAAATGGCCACAAGTTGTACCAGAGGAGGTTTAGATTAGACATAAGGAAAAACTTTTTCTCTTAGAGAGTGGTCAGGCACTGGAATGGCCTGCCCAGGGAGGTGGTGGAGTCGCCATCCCTGGCAGTGTTCAAGAGGTTTCTGGATGAGGTGCTACAAGATATGGTTTAGTAGCTTGTGGTAGCAATGGTAATGGGTGGACAGTTGGACTAGATGATCTTGTAGGTCCTTTCCAACCTTGTGATTCTATGATTCTATGATTTTATGTGTGATCATTCTGGATTTCCTGGAAACTGAACTGATCTTCTATTCTGCTACATCACGACACTGGCTAAGCTGAAGACTCAAACTTCCAGATTCACATGGGAGAAGACAGCAACCTTTCTCTTGATATGAATAGCACCAGGACACATACCAGTTTGAAGACTGAGGGGCACATTATCAGACTTGGCTGAAATGTCTTACCACACCCACCATATAGTCTGGATTTGATACCTTCTAACTTCCATCTGTTCAGGCTGATGAAAGATGGACTGCATGTGCAACATTTTCCTAGCAACAATGCAGATGTGCAGCTGTGAAACAGCGTGCCACCGCCCATGGTGCAGATTTTTGCAAGCACAGCATGCAAGCTCTTTTTCATCACTGGTGAAAATACATAGCTAACTGTGGCGACTATGTTGGAAAAGAAGTGCTTTGTAGCTGAGAATTTGCCCTACCAAATAGCGTTATTGTGCTCTTTGTATCTGTTGTACTTTCCATGGAAATAAATTGGAGGTGTGACATTCGGAGCAACCTACATAGCATATACCAAGATCCAATCAACTCTAGACCTCATTAACCAATTGTACTTAACTACAAAAAAGAATGGATTTCACACCGTGTCCTCTAATGTGACTCATGCATCTGTTTGACTTCATATTTTTTCTATCTGAAGACAGCTGTAGCTAGCTAGCTTTCATGCAGCATTCCAGTCACAGCCACACAGTAGGGTCTGGCAGCTTTAACTGGGTTAGATGAATCAGACCTTTGGAGCTAATTCCCTGTTATACAACAGTTCGCATCTCATTCTTCCCTTTCCCATGGTCCCAATCTAGCTGTTGTCTTGTGATAGTGATACTTCTGATCTTATTACTATTTTTAGCCAAACACCTCACCATGAAGCTGGAAGTTTCCTCTTTTCCTTTAAGAATCTTCTTGGAGTATACCAGTTACAATACTTTTTTTTTTTTCAGATTTGAATCTAGTACAAAATAAGCAGCGAATACTGAATACTGCATCTTGTAAATAAGAAATACATTAAAATATATTTGGCATCCCTTTTGTAAACATGTTTACTAGTACTCCTGATCCTTTGAACAGTTGCAAGTTACAAGGAATCAGATCCTACTGAATGCAGCACACCAAGTAAAATCTCTACTGTTTAAACAAACAAACCATAGGGATATTCCCCACAGGGGAAAAACCCAGATGAACCAGCCAGTCTGTCAGCTCTAGTGTTTCATGTCTATATCAGTTTACAACAAAACTCATTTTTTCACAGAGGAATATTACATCTAAATTACTATATTGTTTTACTAATTTCTTGTCTCCGAGACCCAAGCATGGCATGCAGTACTGCCACTTCCAGTACAGAACTTCAGAGTTT
Source organism: Pavo muticus (assembly GCA_016647715.1). Lineage (NCBI taxonomy): Eukaryota > Metazoa > Chordata > Aves > Galliformes > Phasianidae > Pavo > Pavo muticus. The sequence goes on along the minus strand of JACDJE010000431.1, from coordinate 425,628 downwards.
CACTTTGTGATCTCTCATTCTTCAGTTATTCTCTAATGTTGAAACTCTTTTGAGCTTTCTCATTTCTCCATAACTCTTGTAAATGCCTCAATTTTTTTTCATGTGAGATGACTTTTCCCCTAAGGGAGAAACATTAAAGCACACAGTATAAATGAACCAAGCTAGAAAAGTAAGAAAAGCTTTTTCAAAAAACATAAAGAAAATATTTTGATCCTTTTATTTCTTCATGGAGAGTTTTAATGTCATCAGAAAGAAGGGGCCAAAACACACACCTTAACTAGGGATGTGAGCTCACAGGTTGTCTGAAACCTTCTTTGTTTTTGGCTCAAAGCTTGCTTTCTGAGGCATTTCTTGTGATAAGACTCTGACTTATCTGGGATATGAGAGGTGGTTGTAGTCATGTGGTAGTAGGCATCACTGTGTGGACAATTTTACATTTGAAAGCATTTCTCTGGAGCTGTTTGCCTTTGGAAGAGAGTGCTCAGGACTGTTTACTGGCGGAAGATCTGGCCTGTGACCAAGTAACTCCAGCTTGCTATGGGAGACTGGGGGATGATACCATTGTATCCTGTGAAGGCATGACACAAGTTGGCACCTCCATACTCCCTCTTATCTGCTGGAAAGGCCTGGAAGATGGGAACAAAAGGAGTGCCTGCTGAGATCCAAAAGCCAGAAGCTGTCACTCCAAAAAAGAGCTGACTCAACCACTTTGGACTTATAAATAAGTTTGTACTGCCATTGGAAAGCATCACTGTTGTCACCGTTGTCACCGTTATCTCCGTTGTCACAGTTGTCACAGTCATTGGTCGTCAACCGAACAACAGTGCCCAACAACCCACCACTACTGAAGATCAACGACTGAACTATGAGCCACTCTGGACCCCTGGTGGTGACTATCTCCCTCTTGCTCTCTACAAAGACTCCTTGCTTTTATTTCCTATCTTTTCTATCTCCCATCTCCCCTTCCCCATCTCCCTAAATGACTAGGATTTGTAATAAACTGCTTGGACCAACATTTGAACCGTTGTTTCTTAATCTCACATCAGGTATACATATATCAAAGAACCTCCTCTCCCTCCTATAAATTGGAGCGTGGCATAGGTCACCATGGATTTAAACATTTTAAACATCACTGTTGCTCCGATTCACTATTTTCAGTAGGGTTTTCACCTGGCAACACCATGAAGGGGTTTGTAGCAAAGAACTTTAAGCTAACTGTGATGTAAGACTGTAATGAAAAATTTTTGTCCCAGTTTCTTGAAGAAATGAGGTGTATGCCTTTATAATATTTCTTCATCTTTATATTNTTATGATAGGACACCCTATGTGCGGCCTTAAGACTGGATACTTCATTGTAGAAGCGTTTGACTAAGTGGTTACAATTAATGTTTCTTGTTTCATGATCCTCCAGATGAGATTGCAAGCTGGACAGACTATTGTGGTAGACCACAATCCTTTCTTCTTGAAATCTTGTGATTTCCACCCAGCATGTGAAAGGAAATATTCCTGTCATGTGTATGAGTTCTGCTGCCTACTACTGTATGGTGGGACTATGTATTTCATTGGAGATCCTTGCTTTGGCTTTTTCTTGGAGTAAGTAGTGATTATGGTAGCACAAGAATTAAGTAGAAAATGAAGCTTACTTATAATTCCAGTTCTTACATGTAGATAATGTTGTTTAATGTTGTTTTTTTGGGGAAAGAATTGAAGAAATAAGCCCAGGATGGATATCTTAGAAACTGGAAGACATTTGTGTTGAATGTTCACAGAGAGTAAACTTCTGTGGACTAAAAGTACGACTTCGAAATATTGTCTTCTAGATGCCTTGTTTCTGAAATACTGGGAAAAAAAGCTGAGATTTCTCTGGCTCTAAGTAACATTTAGGAAAGAGCTAAGTTTCCCTCTCAATCTTCTAGTGTTTGGGAATGGAACTAATTTCTATTCTGATGAAAATATTTTTAGCTTTGAATCTTGATACACAACATATGATAGATTTACTGAGCTCTTTGAAGGTGACAGAACACAGTTGCACTCCAGAAAGGTGTTAAAAGATAATGATATTGAAAGGAGGGGAAAGGACAGAGAGCGTGGTAGACTTTTTTGAATAGTGTCAAACTTCTTTAGAAACAATTTGTGCTTCATCATAGTGTCTGTTTCCTCCTTCACACTTTTTGATGTATCATTTCTTGTTAATTGCCAGTGAAAAGCATATAGAAAGTGTGAAGCTTTGGAAAATGTGAAGCAACACTCTTTGCGTATTAATTGCTGTTTACAGATACTATCATACATAATTCATATAGGCTTTTTTACGTGTGTTCACTAAAGGAACATCTCAATATGGTATTAACAATTAGTTTTTCTGTTTGCATATTTGATAAAAATTGAAATGCTTTTTCTTAATTTTCTTACAGTGATGTTTAGAATGAGTGTTAGACCAAAGCTCTTACAAAACCAGAACTCTTGGATGTCTGTAGCTAATAACAGTCATGGAGGTGAATTTTGTACTTGCATCTAAAAGGTATTTACATACGCAGTTGAAATAGATGATGAAATCTCTGCATAATTTTCCTTGCTTTGTATAAAAGTAGTTTTGAAAATACAGCTACCCCAAAGTTTTCCGTATTACTGAGAAATGACAGCTAAACAGGATAATTTCACTTTCCCCCTTACTCTTTTAATGTTGTTAATGAATGGTGACATAAAATGGAATTAAACTCTAAAGGAGAGTTTAAGGAATAAGTGTAAAAATAACTGGCTTACGTTAATTAAAAGTGAAATAATCCTCAGCTAGTAAGCGTATTATAAATATTATTTTCTTTTTAAGGTCAGAAATTTCAATGTTAAGATACCATTCTGGCTTCTCTCTTAAAATAATAATAATAATAATAATAATAAAATTATTTATTTATTTTCATATTCTTCATTAGGACTCCTGAACCACTGGTGTGCACGCTGGTGGCAATTCTATATTATTATGAGATTGATTATAGCCCCAGTGATCCAGAATTCCTTGCAAGGTTGTGGCTGTTTACCTGGTGGGTTGCGTACGTAACAGTTTGCTTCCCAATAGTTTTAAAGAAATTGATTTACTAAGCTTCCATATTCTTTTGTAAACTCTGTGGTATCCTGTGTTTTACAGGCAGATAGCATTTCTGTTGTCAAATTCTGGAAATGACTTTTCTAGAAATGCTGAACAACACTTTCTTTTTCTATGAAGAATTATAATTATTTTGACCACTGAAAAACTGCCAAAATGGATTATAGCTATTTTTTATCTTTTCAGTGGGCAACAGCTCTTCTTCTGGGAAAATGTTATATTTCATTGCCAAGAATTTTCTATAAGACCCACTAGATTTCATCTGGTTCAAATTAATTTTTCAGGAGGATAGCTAGAACAAGGGTAAACTCTAACTGAGTTTCTTCTAAGATCAGACTGCTCACGAAACAAATTGTCTAGAAACTAAATGCATTAATTGAGAGCTGAATTCCTAGAAGTGGCAAAATACTGACAACATTCACCTGGCATTCACCTGGAAAACATCTTTTCTATAGAAAACACTTATGCCTGATAGTCTAGTAAGCTGCAATGATAGCACTTGGGAGGGCATTGTAAAAAATAGTTACTTTTTGGTGAGAAAAAAGCAGAAGTCAAATTGTAGCAGACTCTTTCTGACACTGAAACACAAGACCAGGAAAGAAGACAGAAAATTATTTTCCTGCTCTAGGGTATTGTTGTTCTCAGTCACCTGATCAAGACAAACTGTATTAAATTTCCCTTCCCTTCTTTTTTTTCCCACTTGCTTCCTACTCTACACTAGACTTGAAGTGGAAATCTAAGCTGACTCTTATTGCCCTAGTGTGAGAGACAAGGCTGTTTTTCTCTTTTGTCTCAAAGTTTGCTTCGTGAGGCCTTTCTGGTGATAAGACTCTAACTGACAATTGCAAATTATCTAGGGGGGCGAGTGGTAGGTGTCACCGTGCCACAGTACCTCTGCTCATGATAAGCAGAAGCGGNTATTGACCATAATGAGAGATGAGAGGGAACCTTGTGCAAGGGAGAAAAGAGAGGGTTTTAAGGACATCAACACCAAAGACACTGGAGAGATGAATGATTAGGGAAAGTGTAACACTTCTCCATAAAAAAAAAAATAGATTTCACGATCTCTGCTTTTCGGGCAATGACTTCTCTCGGAAGGAATTATCTGGAAGACTGCAGCCAGAGGATGTGGTCAATGGCTCTATGTGGCCGGTAATGTGCAGTGTTCCCAAGGGGTTCATCTTGGGTCCAGTGCTCTTTAACATCTTTATCAATGACATAGATAATGGGATTGAGTGCACCCTCTGCAAGTTTGTTGATGACGCCAAGGTGAATGGTGAGGTTGATAGGGCAGAAGGGATGCCATCCAGAGGGGCCCTGATTAACTCTAAAGGCAGGCCCCTATGAACATAATGAGATTCAATAAAGCAAAGTGAAAGGTTTTGCACTTGGGTTGAGGTAATCCCGGATATGTATACAAACTGAGAGAAGAACTCCATGAGAGTAGCCTTGCGGAGAAGGACTTTGTGGTTTTGGCTGATGAAAAACTGAACATGAGCCCGCAGTTGTGATTCAAGCCCAGAAGGCCAATGGCATCCTGGGTTCCATAAGAGGAGGGGTGACGAACAGGATGAGAGAGGTGACGTTGCCCTCTATTCTGCCCTCATAAGGCCCAAGAGGAAGTACTGCATTCAAATCTGAGGCCCCCAACACAGGAAAGATGTGGAACTTTTGGAGAGGAGGGCCCCAGAGATGATCCAAGGGTTGGAGCACCTCACCTATGCAGTTAGGTTGAAGGAATTGGGCTTGTTCAGGCTGGAAAAGAGAAGGCTGTGAGGAGACCTGTGGGTGGCCTTCCAACGTTTAAAGGAAGTTTATAAACTTGGTTAGATAGTGACAGGACAATGGGGGATGGTTTTAAACTAAAGGAAGGGGGATTTATGTTAGATGTCGGGGGAGGTTTTTTACTGAGAGAGTGATGAAGTGCAGAAACAGGTCACCCAGACAGGTTATGGATGCCCCACATCTGGAGGTGTTTAAGGTCAGGTTGGAAAGGGCCAAGGACACTCTGATTTAGTACTTGATCTAGCAGCTGGCAACTCTACCTATGGAAGGGAGGTTAGAACTTGATGATTCCTGAGGTCCCTTACAACCCAAGTAATTCTGTGATTCAATGATTCTGTGATTCAATGATTCTGTAATTCTATGATTCTATGATTTTATGAATCTATGATTCTATGATTCTCTTCAGTAGCCATATTGTAAAAATACCATCAACAAATGAGAAAGTAAAAAATATCAGAGATTTGAGCTATTAAAAATTTCATAGTTTAAGTGCTTTTAAATGTAAGGATGTAAGAAACGGATATAGCAGAGGTTGCTGGCAGGTAGTGTGGATGTCAAAGACATCACGGGGGGATTTGGCTGAGGCAGATTTTTAAACGACAAGCAGCAGATCTATCAACGAAGCATAGTATCTTGAGAGTGGAATCTATGCAAAATAGTTTGCATTTCCTGGTATTCACTGAGTATCAAAGTGAGCAAAACAAAAAGGGAATTGCTAAATCACCCAGGGTCAAAGTGCAGCAATTAAGATATTTGGACTCCTTTTCTTCTGAGAGGCATCATTTTCAGGTTGCTGTTGCATTTTATCTTTAATCTGAGAATGAAAAAACACCACCTGACATAGAAATCATGAAAGATTTCTGATCTTGTGTGCAATGTTTACTTTGGGTGGAATCCAAATTAAAACTTTTTTTTTTTTTTTGAGTGGTTCTAATGTTTAATGAAGAACAATTCCTTTCTTATTTTGCTGCAAGAGAACAAAAAGTCTGGAGGTAAAAAAATAAGCATGTGAAATGTGCATTGTCTTCCAGACCACTGTTTTCGTGACAACTATTGAAACTGAATCCAAACCAGAATTAGAACTCGATTCACCTCAAAGCCAAAACCTAATCTCCTACTTGGTGCCATTCATTTTGCATAGCTGTATTCAAAGAACTTTAATGACTCTCTAGCACATTTGCTCTAAATCTTTCTGGAAAGGAAGTGAGTAGCAATTTTGAATATGCTTCCACTGCATATATGAGAACTAGCATGAACAGTTAGATGGATAATCAGACAGACAGGTAGAATTAACTATCATCAAAATAAAAGGTGAACTGAGAAAGCTGTGAAAGATTATATCTGCCCTCAAAAAACTGGCTTCGTGGAGAGATGCTTGTTTCTGTTCCACTTCCCTTAATGTCCAAGAATAGAAATCATTAGCAGAGATTTTGTATTGGCTTGCATATGTAAAATCTACAACCATTTTTATTTATTTTATAAGTGTATATAAAATAAAATATACTATATTTATATGGCAGAATCTCCCTGTGCAAATAGCCATGTAAGTAATACATAAATATGAATCAGCATATATGCAGTAGATAGAGACAGAATTTCCTTCCTCTGATCTGCATTGCAGATATCCTATCTACATTGGAGAAGTGTGTTCGATATTCTGTAGTCATTTTGAGTACAGTGTAGTCTAACAAAATTCGCATTAGATTTCTACAATTTATATGATGAGAGTATTTTTCCTAGATGGATATAGTGGCAATTGTTTGCTAAGTAGGCATCTTGCTCTTGATATTTATTTATTCATTCCTTAATCATAACACTTACAATGTGGAGTTTTGTAAATTAAAGGTTTCAGAATACGAACATTAAAATATACATTGTTGAAGAATTTCTGTTCCATTTAAAGAATAATAAAAAAGTTCTGCCATGTACTCCAAATATGACTCACTCTATTTCTGAAAGAGCTTGAAGGATCATGACTTGATCCTGCAGGATCTAAGGAATCTTTTTCACCAGTTAACATTTTTCAGATCTAAATGAATTATGTGGCTTTTTTTTTTGTGTGTGTATGTGTCAATGAAAAGGAATTACAGCTACAAACAGAACTGAATTATATTCTTGGAGATTAGTAATTTTGATCTTCAAAGCAGTATTTCAAGCATATGAAGGAATAAGCACATGTTAACCTGTTCATGAGCAAATAAAGATATCTTAATGTCAATTGATTTCAAAGGAAGTTAACGGATTAGTTAAATGGAAAGTATTTCACGGGGGATATTGGTGGCATCCTTGTGTATAGCTGGAGTTAATGATGCCTCTGACTTTGTTACCAATAATAACACATCTTACTGGAGACAGAGGATTTGACACTTTATATTTTGACTTCTTCATGAATCTGCAAGCAAATAATATTTTTTCCTTCAAGGCAATACTGCAATAAAATCCAGTGCAATGAAAAATGATGGTCTCAATTTTCAGAGAGCTTCAGGATATTGGTCTGAATCCTTATCGTTTTAAAGTAACTTCGGAGTTTCTACAAAGTTACAGCTTTTAGTACAGAATGAAAGCAGGAGTCATTCTTCATCTCACATGAACTTTCCTTTCAATTGTTTTGCTGTTTTTAAGTCCTGAAAAGAAAATATAGTCTGAGAATTTATGATGGGAATTACTCTTTTGGCATGGAACTCAGGTTAATTGTTTGCATGTGCATCAACATTTGTACTGCAATTACTTCCACCATTGCCTGCCTGAAAATTCAAAACAGGTATTTTGCTCTACTGAAATTTTTTGCAGTATGCAAAATCTTTTTTTCAAATGTAAATCTCTTGACTGTATACTCTTCCTTTTCCTTGCATTATGATTAAATGTTATGACATGAATCTGTCATTTTCTGTTGCCCATACTTTATAGGTTGTTTGCTACAAGAGGTTTCTCAACATAAATTTATTTGTGTGGAAACCAGCATTTAAAATTGACACTGCTCTTCCTCTCAAAATGTAGTAAAAACCTACTTAATATGTTATCCTTAATATACAACATCACAAGCACTTTTATGAGAAAAAATAAATAAATAAATTATAATTGTGTTTTGGGATGTAGTGAAGAAAAAATTATATCTCCATGACAAGGGAAGATCCTTCCAAATAGAAGAACTACAGGAAGGTTTAGGTACTGTAAACAACAACTGAGTAAGTCCTTCATATCATATTTTAAAATTAAAATATTTTTCTTACCTGTCTAATAAGGCAGCATAGGATAAAATTACAAAGATGTAACCTGCTCTTAGTAGAGAATATAAATAATAAATAGTTATATTTCATATGTTTTTAGCTTGGAGGAATTTGCCTTAAAATCTCTTCTTCTCTCAATTGCATGCAGTCTGAAGGAGAACATACTAAAGACAAATTCTTGCCTCCTTGAATTGGATAAAAGTATGTAAAAACCTCATGAGAGAGGAAGAGGTTGAGACCAACTTTTCAAAATTTCAAATTATTTTACTTCAGCAAAAAATATAAACATATTACTTACTGCCTCCATATCTTCCTCAAATCTGCTTCTGCCATCACTTACATATTTTTTTTTTTTTTTTGCTCTTCAAATAAAGCATAATTATATAGGAAGAATGAAAAATTAGAGCTGAACTTTTTGAGAAACATGATTTTATTGTGATTCGTACATGAACTACTGATCAAGTAATACAATACAAATACATGAGAGGCGTATATATTCATTATAAAGAACTAATGTACATAAAGAAAATTAAAAATCTGTATTCCTTCACTTGACTTATGCTAATAATTGGAGATTTCCTAATGGACTTATATGAAGTAACTCAGATCTTTGTCAACAGTTTACGGGCTGGTTCGGCCCGGTTCTGTGACTAGCAGGGCGGAGGTATTTCACAAATCTGCGCCTCCAGAAAAGGGAAACAGAGGACCCCGAATAATTAAAAACAGCGGCAACAATCTGAGGAGAAGCAAACTAATTTACTAAGTATGGTATTAGAATGCAAGATATCACACTATAGTACAATGTAATTAGAATTGAAGCTAATAAATCAAATATAATGAGAGAGAGTATCTGAAAGCTGTAGGCCTTACGCTAGTGCTGAGGTGAGACCACAGTCTGGTCGAACAGCAGGGAGAAGAGGCTGACAATCGAAAAGAGAGAGAGGTCAGATGACTTACCAAGGCCTTATATTTGTTCCCTCTGAGTAGAAATGATAACAATACAGTGAACAGTCTTCTGGGGAATGTGGTTCTTCTTCTCTTCCAGGACAGGTACCCTGAACTGGAGCATTAACACTTTAACTCCCTGTGCACAACCTGATGTTATGATGTGGAATTCCGATAACCAAAAATCATAAAACTATGACAATCTTCAATACATTTTCATTTTTCATTTATGAAACACTGATATAAAATTAGAATTATAGGAACATTAGGAGTAATAATGTAGTGACAATTACTATTTTTAGGAGACCATGAAAAAACATGAGAAGTTTAGATTCTTAATTTGATAAAGCCTTGATGATTTGGTGAGGATTAGAAAATTTTATGGGTTTTTAAGAACACCACTAATTCCATCTTATTCTTCAATGGAAACAAGGTGCTGATGGCATAACAAGTGCAGAATACTCTAATCAGTGACAAAATTTATCTATTAAAAATATGACTAATTAATGTCTATTCAGGGCCTATTCAGGGTGTATTTTCTACTTCTTCATCATTCACTTTCACTCACTCGTTCATTTGATCTTTAAACAAAAAAGAATTCTTCCTTCTATGTCTTTCATTTTACAGTTCTCTTCAAGGTAGTTTCATAGTGCTGCTTCTTCCAAGTATAAAATTACTGTCCTTAGCTAGTTGTGTGTGTTCCCTGACGACTATGAGTAGTACCTTAGGCAGCAAGACAGAATTCATCCGACAAGAGAAGTATCATTCAGCAGATGATATAGGTTATGATGTTCTCAACATTTAGGAAGGACAGCAACAATAAAAGAGAGCAGTTCTCATTCCTCTGCATCTGTACAAGTCAGCTGTCATTACATTCAGCTATAGTAACAACAGTCTCCTGCTCCTGAACTGCAGGCAGGGTATATTTTTCTCTATCAACCTTCGTTTTTACTCTGCTTTGTATTTAAGGTAATTAGACTATACAGGCCTGCACCTTACTGAGGAAAAACCTAGAATTCATTAATATTTGCTGCAGGCCTGGCCAAACCATGTCAATTACAGATCATCCTTGAGCCTTTCCATCTGAAAAAGGCACAAAAATCCAAAAATGTAGTTTCAAACTAATATTCTAAAAATATTAGTGGATCTCTTTGATATTAAGAAGGAATATTGGCTTGTGGCAGTGTGCAAGGTATCTGGGAATGACCATGGAAAACTCAACCACAACTGGTTTGAACTACATTTACTATTATGTCTTCTGTAATAAACTCATCAATGTTATCTGTTTATGCTCTCCTTCAAGTTCCAACTCAGTGGCAGCACAAACAACACAGCATGAGAATGCGGGAGAATAAAAAATCAGCTTTGTTTTCACTTCAACAAAAGAAAACAGCAAGCAAATAACACCAAAGCTAAAGCAAATAAATGAAATGAAGTACAGAGCTGGCTGAGTAAGGCAAAGTGTTAAATAAAATATACAAGAAAACAAATAAACAATAAAACAAATCAAAAGCTTTTAAGAGACTCAGTTATAATATCAGCATTTTCTAGAGTATAGCACAATAGAAAAAAAAGTTTCAAATATGTCTCTGGAATTAGCTGATGAACAAGGCCTTTTTTTAAGGAACCACAGATAGACAAGTCTTGTGTAGATCTATTTATTTTCTTTCAGTGTTTACTTGAATTTTTCTACCACAATAAAAGCTGATCATGAATATTTGATTCAGATGAGAACTACAGAACAAGAACAAAAGAAGCTCACACAAGAACTGCCAATAGATTCAGTAAAAGCTAATGGAGTGATTGAGGCACATAATGTGAAATGAGAGCAGCCGCAGCAGGATCTTGGAGCTGGATTCTGACTCAAAGATAATAATTTCTTCTTTAGTAGTTCTCTTCCTACAAATGTGACTCCATATCTTGTCTGGATAGACCATAAGACAGAAGAGAATACCGTATACACATATCTGTACATATGTACATATGTAGTAATAGATCTTGCAAAGTATTTGTACATTTTATCAAACTGAGACTGCCATTTCTATAAGTGATCGATCTAGTTGTGATTTCTAAATGTAGAAAAATCAGTGGAGCTTTTCTCCATCAGTGTCTCAGCTCTTGTCCTGGAGCTGAATACTGGGATCTGTGAGTCAAAGTCAGTTTACTGAAGCCATCTTGAGTTGGTACCATTCTTTTGGAGAGAAATCATATTCTCTAGTCTCTAAACTTCTTGTAGCATTGAATTGCTAGAGAAATGTTAGAGCATTCCTATAAATGCTGGGGTTTTTGTTTGCTTGTTTGTTTGTTTTCTGACATTATAAAATAAGCTTCAAAATGCACAGGGGGTTTTTGAAAAATAAGACATCCTTCTGAAGTGTCCTTTCCAGCATAGCTGACAGATTATTTAAATGCTTCTTTCAGATGACGAATTTCCTTCTCTGTATACAACTTTTATTCTGAAGGATATAGAAAAGAGACAATACACTGATGAAGACTGAACTGTATTCCAGGATTTCATTATAGATGTACGTATGTCACTCCAAAAGAAATGCTTCCTATTTCTATGGAAACTACAACACGTACAAAGAGCTAATAAAACTACTTGATAGAGATAATTCTCAGCTACAAAATCCTAATTTTCAATGTAGTCACTACCATTTGCTATGCATTTTCACCAGTGTTAAAAAAGATCCTGCATGGTGCCCCCATAAAAATCTGCACTGGTGTAATTGACCCTCCATCATTGTCTCCGCTTCAAAAATGCATCACCCACCACCTCACTGCACTCACATCCACTGTTTCATGTCTGTAAATGTTGTATAAGCATCTTCTTTCTTTGATTGTGATGGTTTTCTTAAATGGTTTGAAATTGGCCTTGCTTGTCATTTTCCATTGGCAACAGGCAATCAATCCTGTTCAGCAACTTGAGCTTCCACAAAAGTGTAAAGGACTGTGATGATCATTTAACCTTTTTTAATAAACTCAACATTACAATGGCACTTAAGCTTCATTTATTCAGGAACTGGAATAACTTAAGCCTTGTTGATTAAAGAGTGATGTGATAGACTTTAGACAACTACATAAGGACTGCAATGTATCAGGTATCACATATACTCGATTACATATCCGTACATATAATCATTGTCTGCCTGGTTCAAGTACCCTTAGTTTAGAGCTTATAAATATTTTGAAAAGAAATATCATGAATTGCAATTTGCAGATACAGTAAGACTCATTTGAATTACATACATCATATTCATTATGCAGTCTTAATGACATATTAGCACTGTTTAACATTTAGCTCAAAACAAGATGTATGCTTGTTTCCATTTTATGAACTTACAATCAAATAGATCTAAATTGTTACATCTCAGGTTATCTTCTCTCATTTTCTTTAGCTTTGTTTGTGCACATGGAAGAAGCCTTACAGCAGTCTTTATGGCTTTGTTTTTCTACGTTTCTTCCTTGTGGACTCTGAAAAGCATTCTATGGAGCCTACATTACTAGCAAAATTTGTAAAAGCTACTTGTTAACAAGGCATCTGTAAAAGTGACGGTAAGGGGATGATACATATTTTTCCTTGACAACACTTTTTTTCAATTTAATAAAAGCAAGAAAGTGCACATTTAATTGCCTTAGGTGCTGTGAATAACCACACAAAATAAGAAGTATCACCTCTATTTGAAGGTTCCTTTTTTAAAAAATAATAATTTTCTTTTATTATAAATAAGAGAAACTACAGATATACAAAGCAGTATGTCAAAGCCCATTGCTACATAAATCCTTCTGTGCTGCACAAAGCTTTCTGCACTGCAGGACCATTGGTGAGTGCAATAAAATGTTCTCTATCAATCTGTATCACAGCACATTGTTTGTTGCCTTCAGTATAGTGTATAAGTCAGCCAGAAGGCAATCTTTTTTCCCGCAGAAACACAACAGCTGTGATCCAGGCTCTGTATTGCAACTGTCAGAAGTTCAAATAAAATGTGGATACTGGATGACACCTACCATGTTTTGGGAGGAGACAGCAAAGCTTTTTAACTATCTCTGCTTTCTGTGCCAATTTGCAAGATTTTAGAACTATCCAGGATCACACGTATGTGTAAATATTTCATTCTCTACAGTATGTGGATATTTCTGCTACCATGTACATAATCCACATGCATCCTTTTACTTGTGGTAATATATTCACACCTGCAATCATTGTAGTTATTTTTGTAGTTTAGATACATTTAAATACATTTTTTTTGGACAGTCCTACACGTCTTGACAAATGCAATGTCTAAAATTTTGATGCAATGCCTCCAGAATTGCACATCAGTTGTTTAAATAGACCTAGAAGATAGCAAGCTTGTTAATAAGACTACTTAAACTAACATTATTTTTCACCTAGGTTTCAGTGCATTCACTGCACCAGTATGGGAAGAATGAGGAAACTTAATTGTAGAGTAGGCATTTAAAATTTCATGTGATAAATAAATACTTCTGTTGATGACAATAAATGAAAAATAAAAGTTATATTCATACATGCCTCACAAATCAAAACAAAACAAAATGTAAAACAGTAGCTACATTGTTTGTTGTCATATAGACTGTTCAGCTTGCTTTTTTAGAGAATTTGATTTAGTGAGCTATAATCACACAGCTGGAGTGTTACTGATCTCTGCATACCCATAAAAAGCTCAAGGAATTTTAAAAAAGACAAATTTCTGTTTATAGAAGAATCACACATGAATTAAACATACCTATACATATAAAAGTTGTTTTGATCACAGTTGAGAAAATTATGATTTAGTAAAGCTAATTTTTGCACATATTACTGAGGTTGGAGAACAAAAAGAGTAGCCCTAAATTTGAAACACATTAAAACATGTGTTTTTAAATACAATATCCTATATCATGCTCACATTTCATAAGTAAAGTAAGAGAGAAAAAAGGAATATACACTTCCAGAAAGTGATTAAGAGTTCTCACAGGTCTCACATTCTAGGTCAGTTTTACAAAAGCACTTTTCATCTAACTGCAATATCTAGTCCCGTAAGGGATAAAACAGAATATTTTCTCATAGGACAACTTTAGACATAGGTACACTGTACATCCACAGTACACAGATTAGGTTATTTGCTCATTGTCATTCATAATGTCCATCACACATAAAAAATAGAACTCAGAAATCATGGCAGCAGACCCCATGCTTCCTAGAAAGCTAAAAAATAGGTGATGTTTTCAGATCGATGAAGATCAGTGTTTTTGAACCACATGAGTAACTTTACTAGCAAACTAGGGACATACATGGAGAAAATAATGTCATCAAGGTCATCTGAGTACTTGTCAATTTGCTGAACTGAAACCCCAAAAGGCATTATTCCAGAGATGTACTGCCAAAGTATGGCAGGTAATGCTTCTTGTAACAACTGCAGTTCTTCTAAGGAATTCCTTTAATTTATCTGTCTGATTACTTTTCATCTGGTGTCTGAGATGGCACTTAGAACATACCGTGCATAAACACTGCAAAGTCTTTGTTAAACACAGTTCTTCCCTTCACTCTGAATGATCGAAATCCCAAATATATTGACTATACTTTTCAAGTAACTTGAAAATCTTTCTGTGGGTAGGATTCTGGGAGGCCTCTGTGCTCCTCAGGCAAAAAAGTACGATCAAAACACAACAACATTTTTCCCAGCAGCTGCTGATGAACTGCATGTCTTAGAGATTCAACAAACTCAGAAAAACCTTTTGCATAGGCCAAAGCTTATTCTTCATTTAGTGGCCATGCTGACATAGTTTGGAATGAGAAATTAAACTAAGAATGCCATAACATTAAATTTGTACTTACAGTCCCTCAAGAAGTCAACTATCTTTTCTATACAAACATCTCTCAGTATTTATGCGTGCATGCCTTATGAAGCTGCATCCAATGGAAATATTAATTTACATGAATGCTTACTTTTTAAAAAATGCACATTTAAATGCATTTTTTTTAGCTGTCAGTCTATAACTAACTGTAACTTGACCAGAATCAAATCATGAGATGCATGAATTCATCTCAGTAAACATGTTACCAGAAATGTGGGATCAGTTGAATGGGGCTCTGAGCAGCCCGGTACAGGGGAAAGTGTCCCTGTCCACAGCAGGGATTTGGAACTGGATGGTCCTTATTGTCTCTTCCAATGGAACTGGATGGTCCTTATTGTCTCTTCCAACCCAAACCATTCTATGATTCTGTAATTTAGCATGTTTATGAAACAAGGTTGGATTATTGTGTGTGGCTCATTTTTTTATTGGTTAATAATTGTTCTAATTACTTTTCAAGGCTGAATACTTTTTTTGCATGAGAATATGAGCATATTTAAAATTTAAATTTAAAACTGAATTTTAAGTCAACGTGTTTTACTAGGAAATCTCCAAGGAACCTAATTTTAACTGTCATACACTACAGACATTGCGGACACCTTCAGTGTTACATGCTGCCAGACTACAAGCAGTTTTGCCATTGAACTCTTTAAAATGCCAGACTGGAATTGAAAAATAGAAAAAAAAAATGCATTAAAATGGAAACTTTTTTCTAAGTTAAGGAGTACATTTTAAATCACTAGTGGGAAGTTAGGTAGGTTTTTATTATTATTATTATTTTATTTTTTTATTACACCATATGACCTATGCAAAAAGAGGAACAAGAATGAAAGTGGTGCGCATCTGCATAATATCTTTAATTCTTGACGCTTATCTTGCTTCAAATGTAGTTAGTAATTCCATTATATTTAAATATTTGTTGATCACTTCTATTTCAATTCAGTAGGATTACACTACATTTTATGCATCACTAAACATTAGAAAACACTGTTGTCTTCAAAATGAAGACTGATCTACAAACAGAGAAAACTTGCTGCTTGTTCAGCAAAGGCACCAGCACTGTTCTTGACCATTTCCTTGGCTGTTTTCCTCTTTAAATGAGTAGGCTGCTTGTTAGGACAATAAACTTTCTTACATGTCCTAATGATGTGATAATGCAAATGTCAGCACAGTCCTGCACTAAGGGCTTTCAATACCAAGCTCAGGCAATCCTTTTGAGCGTTTTCTAAGCAAAATCTCCCCACCTGTCCACCCTCTGCAATAAACTGCTGTCCATGTTAGTGGAAGAGGCAAGACATCCACCTTGAGAAGCTGCAAATCACCACCTAGAATATTAAATGGAACTCATTTTTTTTAATGCTATGTTAATATGCTGAACTACCAACCATGGTAGGTGAGGGATAGCCATTCCACCCATTCTACAGCCTGTAATGCAACTATGTAGCTGAGAGCTGGGATTTGCTGTCTTTTAGCTAGTAACTGGTATAAATAATGCAGGACTATAAACCAGAACACTTAAATTCATGATATCTTGGTTTGGTTCAGCTGAATTAATTGTGGCTCATTCAGATCAGCTCACATTTTTTGTAACAGTTCATTGAGCTCTAATTTTCTGATTTCAACCTCTGTCCTAAAATTACAGTCTTGGATCATTAAAGAAGCTCAACAAGCTCTCCAAATAATTGAAAAAAATAAATTCCCTTTATGAAAGTACAAATTAGCGTTCTGCAGTAGCAACAACGACAGCAGAAACAAAATAGTCAAGAAAATGGCTTTTTGAATTCCGACCTCCACAACTGCTTCCTACTTTTTCTCCTTGCCGTTTTTAAAATAGTTCGAATTTTGCTAAAATAGCTTGCACAGGTGTGACATTTTTTTCACTAGAGAATGCCTTCAGAGCATTGGAAGGCTTCCTTGCTTACATCATCCTCCACAAATGGAGAACCTTACCTTATTGCAAAACTAAAACAAAGCAAAATTCATTTAACTCTTCCATAGAACTATTCACTCTATCCACGTGAAAGTTAAGTTGCTTCTTAAGGATACCAACCAAATTAAAATTCATCAGGAATAACAGACCAATATCTCTTAGTTTATAAGGTTAAAACCACTCACCAATACAAGACATGGTGCAGATTATATAAATAACCTATTGCTGCTGGTTTACCGATTGAGGAGATAAAATAATTATTTGATATTCAAATACATAACTGTGAAAGCTGTAGAAAAAGTAGGTGTTATTGCTGTTGTTTGTTTTCACAAACAAGCAGAACTTCTTTTCACCTATGAATGCATACAGAAGGAAAAAGTATTACATTCCTGTAAGTATCAGACAAACAGATGTCCTTGTGTACATGTGCATGAAGAAATTTTTACTAAAATTCACAGGTGATTAAATAATGTGGAAAAAAATATTCTTGCTATCATCTTGAAATCAGATCATAAATTCTGAAATAAATAGTTTGGAAGATACAAGAACAGTTTAACAATTACAGTTGAGCAATTAGGCGAGATATGATCATGGTGGAAATGTTTCCAAGAAGTTAATCGCCAATGTTCGACTGCCTTGGTTGGATTGCTCTCTTTGTAAGATGAATTGATAAAGAAAATACCAAACTTGTGTACATCTGGATTTGCTCAACAACTCTTTGTAAACAGCAAGATATTGAATATAAAATTTACTGTGTAGTTCACCAACATTTATTGGGAGGTGTTGAAAGTTTTTTTTTTTTTTTAAGAAACCAAGACAGAAGATGTTTAACAGATTTTTCAGCTAGAACTTGTAGATTTGCTTCAGATGATGTGCTTTGTTATCCCTTCTGGATACTCTGGAGGTACAAGGAGACTTATTTTTGCTTAAAAATGTATAGGGAAAGAAAAGAATACAGTTAACAGTTATAAAATGTCATGAAGTTGGAATAATGATGGATTAGAAAAATCATCTAGAAATACAGTGACAGTGTGATTCAAGTTAGAATTTGCATTTTATTATGAAAAATAGAAAAAATGTTTTGTTTTCTGATGGGTATTTATATATATATATATTTATTTTTATGTTTTATGTGATCGTAGTGAAATAGAAAATTAAAGGGGAGGCTACTGATTGGAAGCAAGATCCACCTAAGATCACAACACTGTGATTTTTGTACACAAAACAAATTAATGAAAATTTGTTATTTTTCATTTTTAAAGGGATAGGAGTTTGGGGGGGTTCTTCATTTGTTTGTTTTGCTTTATTTCCATAGGAAGAATTATGGAAACAAATATTGCTCTGTAATTATATGTTCTGAATATCTTCCATGTCTTTACCTTCCCCTCCTATCCTTCCTCCAGAAAAAAGGGGAAAAAATATTCTGTCAGCTGTGCCTTAAATCTTCTACTTGGAAGACTCTTCAAGAGTGTTGCACTGGTGTTCACAATCAATTTCATTTGGAGTTAGTTTGGTACTTAATCCCAGATCTAGACCACAGTTCCTCTACACCAGCGTCTATGCAGACATATCCTGGGGTGTGCAATTTTCTCTGCCTCTGAATCCCTTCCACTAACTTTCGAAATTTTGGAAATACTCGAGGGAAAAAGAAAAAAGAAAAAAGATAGTAAAAAAAAAGTTATGGTGTTTGATTTTTTTTTTTCATGAAAGTAAGGGGTAAGTTGAAAAGAAAAAGCTTACATGCGTCAAGTTTTCTCTGTACAATTGCTGCATGCTCTGCAAAGAATTTTGCAACTCAGGATGCACACAAATGCAGGCAAACAAACAAACTGGGATTACCCAGGCAGCAGCCAGAGATTTTAAACATCTTAAAGACTGGAGCTTCAATTTTCATATGCATAGCTACAGACAAGGAATGATTGGAGAAAAACTTAGACAATTACACTTCTATGAAACTGGCAGATTAACCAGATTAACAAAAATCAAGCAGTAGGTATATTTATACTGTCAGCAGGGAACAAGATCAAGCCTTTAAATTGTAATCTTATTGTAATTTATTATTCAGTTCTGCTAAACTGAAAGTTTATCTTTGTGTCACCATGCTCAGAATAATTTTGGATATCATGTTTACTTAGCCTTGACACATTTATACCCAACACTTCTGTGTACATAAAAAACTCTAGAATGCCTGACTTTAAACGTGACATTTAATATAATGACATAAGAAAAATAGTTGGTGAAGCTTCTCTATATTTTATAAAGACTTATCAAATTAGTTTAGATTCAAGAAGGAAAGATACTGAAGCAGACAAAGAGTGCTTTTAGACAAAACTTAAAATGGAAATTTACACATCTTTGAACTTTGGAAAATCTGTTGTTCAGAAGCTTAGAAATATCAGAGCTGTTTTCATTTCTGGTACTTCTTTCGGCTTTTTTATTTTATTTTTGTCTAATTTAAATGATTAACATAATTGCAATTATTGTGAAGCAGCCTAGTGCAGTGTTTTTATGGTTATAAAATGTCATGAAGTTGGAATAATGATGGATTTGAAAAGTCAATTTTAATAAATTCTTCAAAGGCTGAATACACCTTAATATTTCTCAGTGTCTTTGGTCTTTGTTATGGTAAACGAAATGAGTTTATTCTTATAGCAATCAAACCTCTAGATAACAAAATTATACAGTGTTTCCCAGTAAAGTGAAATAATTTTTTCTTCAGATCAAACAAAAATTGGAATCAATTTCACTTGCTGTGATGTTAATTCAAGCACAAATTGAAAATAATTCAGTAATTGACTGAATTTAATATTTGACAAAATTAAGGAAGGTTAATGATCTGCTTTAGTTTTACACTTAGCATGCCTAGTGTGACTACTTTTCACATAAGTTTATTGGAAATTTATTGTAAATGGAGTTAGACGTAAAACAACGTTGTAAATAACATGCAAAATAAACGAGTTTTCCTTTTGAGCATTAAATACAGGTTACCACAGCAAATGTAAAAACAGTTGGATATCTTTACATATATCCTTAACAGTGAGATCTCAGGTTTGTTTGAATAATCTATTATTATTCGATTGCATAGATCATAATAACAGATTCTTGTTTGCATTTTAAAAAACATGGATCCAGACAGGGTGATAAATAATGACAAAGTTATTCAGAAAATACAACAAAATTATGTTTATTTTCATTATTTTTTAATTCACTCTAGGAAATTTGTGTTATAAAGTTAAAAATGCATATATTTTAAAAAGCCAGTCTCAAACTATTGTTGTCTATATCACAGCTTAGACTATATATATTTTAATGGTTTTCATAAACATATTACAGATCAGTTCTTGAAGAAAACATGGTAAAAAACACTTAAAAACATTCACACTGAACAATTTTAGATACTATTTTCCAGCCTTTCTTTTTCTTATTTGTATATGATGATATACTTATATTGTGATTAGCTGTATTTATACTGTTTCCAGTAAACAGGTTAAAAATGTATGATATATTAACTGGTAAACTATAAATTTTGATAAGGGTTATTTTTCTGGTTTGATTTGGCTGTTGTTTTGTTTGCTTGTTTGCAAAGTAGGACATTTCAAATTCGTAATACCTGCTAATAGCAAAACAGAATTTTAAAGTGCCTTCATCTACTTTGCCATCCACATAAAAAATAACTAAAGTTAATTTTTTTTTTTACCTGACTCTAATATCATCAAATACAATGGAATGGGTTTGGCACTCATAGAACTGAATTACCAGAAAATATGTATGAGTTACACTAAAAAAAAAGAATTCTCCTTCAAATCCCTACTTTGTTATCTTGGAGTTTGGCCCTTTTTATTGCCCTCGCAGTTCTGTGGACCTTCTTGATCACTCGATCAGTCTGCAGGTATTTCAATATAAACATCTATGTAAACATATAAATGCATACACCCACGCATGTATGCAAATAAATGATGACTAAAGATCACTCAGAAAAGGAACGTGACAGAAGAGAGCAACTTACAGATTTATGTTATTAGGTCTTCATCCAGGTCTGCAAGAAGCTAGTCCTAAAACAGTCTCTTCCTAAGCATAATTTCACAGTTCTCTAAAATGTGCTTATGAGTTGTGGTATAGCGATGTCCTTCATGGAATCTTTAGATCAAAAGGAGCTGACGAGATTTTCTAGTGTCGTTTTCTTACTCAGTATTTTTATCACAAAGATCACTGGTTCTATTAAGAGACATTGTATCCGAACACAAGGAAGGATTCTAGTTGGGTTAAGGTCACAGCATCTGAGGCTGGCTTTATCTCAATACAAAGAGGACTCAGTGGTGGCCTTAGATTTAAATAAGCAGCTATCAACAGTGGGTTGGATAAACCGGTGGTATGCATGTTTCTTGAAGAGCTCATTAAAAGATTGTTAATGTCTCTCTGTGTTAGTCAAAAGAGCATGAAGAGCAGTGAATATGTAGCTCAGCCCAAAATGGGGAATAAATCCTGAACAATAGATAAAGATAGCAACAGGCTTCAGCTCATTTCAACCCACATACTCTTTTCTACTCAGCATTTTGACGGTAAATTTATAGAAAATGATACTGGGAATTGTATTTGTGCTGTATTCTAACTGTATCCTGTCATTGCTACATTCTGCTTGTACAGTACCTGCAGTACACTGCTGTATATATTGTAAATATTGATTTTCTAAATCAATATATTGTGTAATTCCTATCATTTTCTAATGAATATCTACAATATTAAATATTACATCGTCCACATTTGGAATGTCTAAAAGAACCTGGTCAGAGAGTATTGAACTCTGATGTTTTTCTTTCACTCACAAATTCAGTTTAAAATATAAGAGTTAATCTGAGAAATGATTTCAGCTATCTGTACATCCAGTACAAAACCCAGTAAAACACTACATAGAAACAACCAAACCTCCTAAACAAACATCAGACAGAAATGCGTGTCAATTGTTAAACACTGCTGGTGTATAATTATGGACAAGGATTACAGCTGAGTAATGAAGATGTTATAAAATCTGCTAGCTAGCCAGCCAAATGAAGAAGGTAATACTTCTGGGAAGCTTCCTTTTTGTGACCAAGCATGAGGAGCTGGATAAATGGTGAAATGATACATTTTGCAATGTCTCAGTTGGCTAAAAGTCATGTTTATTGCTTTGTCTTTTTAAATTAAATTTGTTTTACAGTGGTGCTTATGAATAATAAAAAGGACTAAAAAAAAGGCCATAAAAGACATAATGTTTGGAACTTTACTGTTCTTCTCAGATGGCTTACAATTTGCATCAATTTGCAGTGTTGTTGGTAATGCTCAGATATTTCAAGCTTAATGTCATGTGTCATGCATAGTGTTGCATGAAACCACATAAAATATCCTTAAACTCTTCATATTGGGATCCTTCCCCCCAGCTCCTGTTCCCAAGATTTCTTAACTTTTTATTTGGAATGATAAGCCAAATAGTATTTTCAGCATTTCAACATAAATACCATCTGTCATTCGGAAAGGAACACCATGTGCCTATGAAGAATAGCCATTGTGGAAATTTCTAAAAATGGATGAATAGAAGTTCAATCAGCAAAAATACTGTATTTACTGTAATTTTGAGGGAACGCACACATGAACTCTGAGAACTTTTCTCAATACCAGTGTCAGATTGCCTAGAACATCTTACCTTACACCTAATAGAGAATCTACTATAGTGGCTGAGGTATATCTTGCTATTTTTACTATAAATAATTTCTCTCACACTGAAATCATGGCAAATAACGGAGAAAAAATCTTTTGTTAGTCATTTTGAAGGTGAGCAGAATCTCCCAAATTCAGGATAAATTTGCATACTGCTTTACGGTTATGCATGTTTCATTACACAAAATTCAGAAAGTGATATCTGACACATGATGAACATTGCCCCATGGGTAGTCCAGTTAAACAAATATGATCTCTCATGAGGCCCCATCTGGATTACTGTGTCCAGGCCTGGGGTCCCCAGTACAAGAAAGACATGGAGCTCTTGGAGTGGGTCCAGAGCAGGGCCACTAAGATGATCAGAGGTCTGGAGCACCTCTCCTATGAAGAAAGGTTGAGGAAACCGGGCTTGTTTAGCTTGGAGAAGAGAAGGCTCTGGGGAGACCTCATTCTGGCCTTCCAGTACTTGAAGGGAACGTATAAACAGGAGGGGGTTATGACTGTTTACGAGAGTGGATAGTGACAGGACAAGGGGGAATAGTTTTAAACTAAGACATGAGACGTTTAGGTTAGACATTAGGAAGAATTTTTTTCACACAGAGGGTGGTGACACACTGGAACAGGTTGTCCAAGGAGGTTGTGGATGCCCCATCTCTGGTTGCATTCAAGGCCAGGCTGGATGTGGCTCTGGGCAGCCTGGTCTAGTGGTTGGTGGCCCTGCACATAGCAGGGGGGTTGAAACTAGATGATCATTGCGGTTCTTTTCAACCCAGGCCATTCTATGATTCTGTGATCACTGTCATGTATAATCCCAACAATTGTCAGCCGTGTTTTCAAGATCTGGCATATGAGTATAAGCATATTAACATTTTTAATCTATTACAGAAATCTAAGCGTATAAAAAAAACCTGAAAGAATCATTTTGCAAAATATTTTCCATAAATGATATTGGATGAATATCACAGTATAACTTGTGAATTGTCATTATTATTATATTATGTTATTATTAACTGGGTCTGTTTAGTCTTGAGAAAAGAAGACTGAGAGGGGACCTGATCCAGGTCTATAAATATCTGAGGTGTGGGGGGCAAAGTGGCGAGGCCAGACTCTTCTCAGCAGTGTGTGGAGACAGGACAAGGAGAAATGACCAGAAACTTGAGCATAGGAAGTTCCGCACAAATGTGTGCAAGAACTTCTTTACGGTGAGGGTGACGGAGCACTGGAACAGGCTGCCCAGGGAAGTTGTGGAGTATCCTTCTCTGGAGATATTCAAGACCTGCCTGGACACTCACTTGTGCGACCTGGTGTAGGGAACCTGCTTTAGCAGGGGGGTTGGACTTGATGATCTCTGGAGGTCCCTTCCAACCCCTACGATTCTGTGATTCTGTGATTCTGTGATCTGTGGAGCATAATTAAACTCAAGATTGAAAAGCTATACAAGGATTTATTGTGACAGCCATTTTTTGAATAATAATATCCTGTATTTTCAGAACAATAGTGACGAGAGGTCTGTTTCGCTTGAAAGAGAGTTAATTAAAAGAGTGCCCCATATTGAAGAAATTTCCAAGACTTTCAGTGATAAGTATATTTTTGCAGCATTTCATATTTTATTGTACAAGTTGTTGATGTCCAGTCCTTTAAAGTGTTTATTTTACTCCAAAATCTAAAACTCCAGTTAATTAGTTTGAAAATACTAATCCACACCTCTTTAAGAAATGGTCTCTTTTTACATCACCATGGATCGACATGGAACTGAAAGCTAGGAATCCTACACTGAACACGAAATAGAGGTTTAAATGTTCATAAAGGACATTACATGGAATGAACATTGAAGGTGATCAAGCATTGTTTAGTCTTGTGCAACCTTAGGAAGAAATTCCAAATCTAGCTTTTGCAACTCATGAGCCTTAAATTAATTTCTGAATGTCATCTATACATTTTTCACAAGTCTGTGAAATATAGTTCTTTTTCATGCAAATATCTGAATGTTAATGACAGTTACTCATGTTATTTGATTTTTATTACTTTCATAAACTTCTTATTTTTAAAAATAACTTATTTTGGAAATTTTGCAAGGTCTTATTTTTTTTCTGCTTTCTTATGGCTAAGCACAAAATGAACTAGAGAGTGATTAAAAAGAGACAGCTCTGAATTGAGTGTAATCCTGAAATCAAACATAATAATGACTTAAACAAATATGGTGAATAATTCACATGTAGATTCACTGTGTTGTAATTGACAGAAGTTCTTTGGAAAGAGAAGCCTTTCACAGTTTTTTGTGCAATGATATTATCTTTAGAAAGACAGGATCTATGAAGAATGAATAGTTTTTCAAACGCTTCCTTGAGTGCTGACAGCTTTCAGTCCTGATATCTTTTCTCCTGTTTCTTCAAATGACATGTCAGTTTCCTAACTCTTGGCAGGTGTATGCTCATACACTCATCAGTGGGTCTTTGGCATCCCATTTTTCCCAGCTCTTGTCAATAATCACTCCCAAGCTTGGCAGATGCTGATGATTTCTCCTTTGCTTGCTTTAAAATAGCTGATAACATTTCTGTGACTGGATCATGTTGCATTTTGTCTGGCACTCTTTGTAGCATGGGAATCCTCTCCTCTCACGTCATTCTTTGCTAATGTCACTCTACTACTGCACTGCTCTAATGAGCTATTTAGTTCCCTGATTTATGACGACTGTCACTATCAATGTTTTCAATACTTACCAGTATGCTGATTCCTGCAGACACAGATACTCATTACTCAGGTTTTATTATGAGTGGCTGACTGGTTGCAGATGCAGATACCTGTTTTTCGTATCTTCAATTGTCCGGTGAGCCTACAAATTTAGTGACAGACAGATTATTCTACAAGCTAATAATTATAGTGGTCTTTGAAACACAGACTTGGAGCCTATACATTTTGCCAAATTTCAAAAATGTTGAAACATGCCCAGGCACGTAACTAATATGGCTTTTATTGTGAACACTGTAGTTTTATAGCTCTTTAATTCTTTTAAGCAGGTTGTTCTAAACTTAAAATTATAGGATATTAAATTTTACATTTATTAATTGACCTATGGATTGATGCAATGTCTGCAAAAGAATAGATTGGGGATTCACAAAACACAGTAGAAAATGGGGTTGCTTTTCACTTTGAGAAATATATCATATATCATTCTTCTGGGCAGACTGACTGTTCTTGGCCTTCCACTAAGGTTTTCTTTAACAGCTAATTTAGGAACATACATTTTCCATAAGATAGAATTAAGAGCTAGAAGCATCATTTCCTTACCATCAATTCTGAGAGCTATTTTCCGAATATCTTTGTAGAAAAATACCAATATGTATACTAAACTAAGTAAATAATATTACTGAGAGATGTACGTCGCTTTACATTAAAACTTGCTTCAGGACCTGTCACGGGGTTACCTGGACCAGTCTACGCCCGTGACAGGGACAGTGGGCCCAAGGGCCCCCTTCCCAGCCCCCCCCCCAGAGAGGAAGGGGAAGGGAAAAGGAAAGGAAAGAAAACAAACAGACCTCTAGGGAGGTAAACTTATTTTACTAACTATAATATAATATAATACAATCTAATTGAGACGGATAAATCAAACAAAGTGGAGAGAGAGAGTTAACGGAGCACTTGCCTCTTCGTTGGGAATCCAAAGAAGCCGCACCACCCCCAGCCCACCCCTCCATGATGTGTAGGGGCAGGTAGCCGGATTAGAGTGTTAACACTTTAACTCCCAATGCACTACATGATGTTATGATGTGGAATACTGAAAAACCAAAATCACAAAACCGTGACAGGACCTTTCTAGTTTCTTGATTTTGAGAAATAAAATTGACTTTATATCTTACAATATTTGCTGTCCAAATAAATATTGAATCAACTTCAGTCTCTACACAGAAGGTCTGATTCCCCCAAATGGATGCTGTTATTACAAGAAATCAGAAGCAACTAAAAGGCATATCAGTTTCATCAGAAATGTCTACAAATAGGGCTGTAAATTGTAGGAACTGAAGGAAGAGCTTTCAGCTAAGCAGATCTGCAAAGTCTTCATATTTTCGTATTCATATTTTAGGCATGCTCACCTGAAACGACTTGTTTTTTAAAAGTATTGAAGACCCATTACTTCCATTTTAGTCAGTCGGTTCTGTGAATCCTACACATTACTCAATAACAGGTTTTCATATAAATCCTAAGTCCAAGAGCCACTTATTGTGACAGTATTTATTAAAACATCTATGAAAAATCCACCTGTTGCTTTACTACATCTGCATAAGAGAGAACTGAGTTGGTTCTTTTTGTTAGCTTATTTATTTGTTTGTTTAATATTGTTTTGCAAAAATACGTGGATATTAAACTGACTTGATTGCTTATTTTTAACTGTGCAAGGAGCTGAAGTTCCTGTTTTACTATATAGGCTTCTCTGGGGGCATTCAGATTCTAAATTTGGGTATATTGTTCTTCAGTAACTGTTATCTAAAATTCACCTAAGGATCAGGAGATCAAGGTATATGTGTACAGTTTGATTTATTATGCTTAGAAAAAATAACTTAAAAATAAGACTGAGAGAGTATGAAGCATTTTCCTATCTTATTAAGAAACTCAATTGCCAAGCCTTAGTTTCCAACAACTCATAATTTCACTGTGTTTTCACAGAGACTTTATTATGCATTTTTTTTACAGAAATTTAAAATTAATAGATTAGAAAGTGAGAATTTTTTTAATGCATGTTGTGTAAGGAAAGAATCGTGTTATACTGCAGTTTCTCCTGCCAAATAGAAGATAACTGGTACTTTGCATTAATGGACTAACCTTCCACTTCTCCCCCATCAACTGTAGATTTAACAGCATATTGACCATGCAACTTTATTTGAAAAAGGAGTATGTACTTTTGCTATCAATCGAATGACTTCACACAGAATAATCTATCCCCATACACTTGAGATCAACCAAATTCTTTTGAGTTAAGCAGAGAAAAGGCCTGATAAAGACATTACTTGAGTATGCACAAATGTAGGAACATATAAATACATTTATAATCAGTGTATTTCTATAGTCCAGTAAATAATTGCCAGCTTTCAAGGCATGCCAGACTGTTGCCATTATTGGAGACAGTACAATTTTGTATAGCTTTTATGAAACATTCTTCTCTCACAGTAGGATAATGGCCTCAGTAAATGGAGAATGGTACTTATCAGAGAGATACACCTTGGTACTGCATAAAATGTATATCTGGTTTAAAATACTGATTGTTTAAGGTTACGATAAAATAAAAACAAGACTTCAAGACAAAATGAAAGCTTTTCAGCAACGTGCTAGAGCATTTTAACTACTGAGTCTTTATTTAGCAAGGAAAAACATATTTCAATAATTTAAAAAGACTGGACTAGGGCAGACAAATATAAAACTGAAACACCCCAGAATTTGACATCATGAGAGCAGTAGCAGGAATCTCAGTGGTAATTCTCCATCTCACAAACAATACTGTACAACCATCCAGCTCTCTAAATATGAGATGTACATTCACATCCTATGTAACATAACTAGAAAGTAGAATTAATAAAGTGAACCCTTTTTTACAAATGCTGCTGATTACTATTTAGTTATCAGCAAACTATGGGCATTTCTCTGAGCATAAAACAAAGACAATAGCTATTTAAAGCTGTACAGTACCATAGGGATTTTTTGTGTTCTATTTTTTTATTATTTAGAGTAAAGCAGTTGGTGCTGCGCACGGTGTTCACATTGTGCACATCCTGCAAAATTTTGCTTTGGACTGGACTTTCCTTTTGTGGACTGAATGCCCATTGACATTGCAAGCATGTCATGCCACTGTGCAGCAAAGCTGTCATAGCTTTCATCCAGTTGAATGCTCTGAAATCACTCCATTCCATGAGCCAAAGTGAACTGAGTGGGAACAAATGGGATATTCATATAAAAGATATAGTTCCAATACAAAATAAAGCACTTAGATGTATCAAGACTCACATTAGAATTGTATTTTTCTGTGTTCTTTGGATCTCAGAGATTTAGTTGATTACTTATTTCACCCAAAAATCTTCCTGGAAGGTCCGACTAAATTCCAGTCTGAATTATAGCTGACATTTTGATTTTACTGTTCTTTTCACACTGTAGCCTCAATTTCCCTATTTGAAATCTTCAATTACAATAGCCAGTCAATTATTAGTAAGGATAATCTCCTCTAAAAATATGCTTTATTTTCAGGGGCTTGTTCACCTTCCAAGAATGGCCAATATATTATGTAGGAAAAAATCTTTCTGGATTAGATTGAACTCTGGGCAACCTGGATGGATCTTTTTTCAAAACTATCAGACATAGACTTTGGTAAACTGACAGTTTAAATCTGAAAAAACAAAAAACAAAAAACAAAAACAAAAAAAACCCCAGCACCCTGCAATATCTAGCTATAAGTACTTAAAAGGAATAACAGCTAAGATTATTTTAAGATAATATCTAGACCTAGCATTTTACTCAAAGAATCAGAAGAGGAAGACTGAGAAGATGCTAAATAGGAGGAATTTAATTCAGGTGAAAACAGATCCATGAGCTCATAAACTAACATGAGGTCAATTTTAGGACAGAAAATTCTTAGAGTGTTGTTTTTTTTTTAGCTGAAATACGGGTTTTTTTTGTGTGCTTCTCAGCATGGCTACGATCGTGTTTCTGTTTCATGGTTTCCACGCTTGTGTCAGAAATAGTGGAAGTATATGTTATTCCACAGTGACAACATCCATCAAGCCCACAGGCAGGACTTCTTTACTCATGGAAAGGATGTCTTGCATAAAGCTTACATAAAGAGAAGCACTGACTCTGCTATAAAGTCTGGTAAAGGGTTGGTGTGAGCTTTCTGTTTGTTTGAAAATAAGTTAATTGTAACCAAGAAGCCATTTACTTTGTTTGGTACTTTGTTTAAACTAGCAGATCCATTTTCTCAAAAAAGACATAAACGAATAGAGTATGCAATCAAAAGTTGGCTCCAACTTTAATTATGCATACTCATTCAGAAAAAGAAATGAAATATAAAAGTTCCTACTGTGACTGTTTCAAAGAGAAGTGCTATTTTGACTCAATCATAGTTAATATATTTTAAAATCTTACTTTAATCAAACTATGTAAGCCCCACAAAACAGTTCCATCTATCTCCGTTTTCTTTCATTAGAAGCTAACGAAATGGATGATGCTCAAAGGAATCATTCCCTAAAATGCATTATTGTATCTGTGTTCTTTCCACAGTTCAAAATTGTTATTATGTTTTGAATAACTGCTGGCATAAAGCAAATAACTTGAAAGAAAACATCCTAATGACAATCCTTAAATTGAATACAGTGAATGTTATAGTTACTGTAATATGAAGGACAAACATATGAATAATATCTAGACTTTCAAAAAATGCATTGACAGCTTGATTGATGAGATTTGGCCATATTCCTCCAGAGAACTGCAGAGAATACTGTGTAATTACCTGATAATAAATCGACTGGAAATACCAAAGGAACTGCAAGACAAGTCTGCAGTATTAGTCTAGCCGATGCCCACATTTCTACTTTTATTGATTTTTAGAAATGATCATCTGTTTCATCTTGGGCATGACAGTCAGCGTGGGACTGAACCTGTTATCTCAGATAACTTCTTGCTGAGGAAACAATGAAGTAAAAAATCTCTCAGTCATCTTTAATCAGCATTTACTCTTCAGTTTCTACACAGGAAGGCATTAAGCCAAAACAAGAGGTAGCTCAAGAACCTTTTCAGTTAAAAAAACCCTGATTTGACAGATGAATTCCATTCCACTTCTCAGCCCTTTATGAGGTACCATGTATCTTTTTTTTTTTTTCTGTATAATTTCGATAATATATACTATAATAATAGTACATCAATGTAATAGTAAAAAATGTTCTTATTTTTAATTTGAGCAGTGTAACTAGCTGTTTAGCTAAGCATGTGCAATGTTGAAATGTTGAAATGTTTTAACTACTGCAGACCTCACCAAATTTCGTACAAGACTTGATTTTGCAATGTTATATTAACATGGTAGGGATTTAAAAGCAGTCTGCGGTTGTCTTAGTTATTGTTATTATTATTATATTACATTTATTAATCATACTGATTCAACAACAAAATGACATCCTTCACCTTCACCAGCCCTAATTTTTGCCAAGGCTCTGGAAGCACAATATCCATTCTGAGAACTGGGGAACTGTATCCCATCCCTTGATAACAGCCTCCTCCTACACTGTGCTGTTTTATCAGAAATTCAGTGGAGACTGAATTGATATCTATAAAGACTAGACTGCTTTATATTGGGTTAAAGTCAAGCAGCACTCTTTTTTCCGTGTGTAGATTTTTTTATTTTTATTTTTTGACTTTGTTCCAAATCCTACATGGGAGATTTGACTTCCTAAAATGTCCTTTCTTTGTCTTTATTTGTTCTTGATTCTAACAGCCTTCAGATCATATAGTAAAACATTACTCAGCCATTTGCTACAAGCAAAACAGAACTCATATTTGAATAAGAACATAAACTATATACTGGAGAAAAACCCAGGAAAATAAAACTCTGGGAGGAGTTTATAGGCAAGGGAAAGATACCCAAAGGCTACAGCACTTAATGCACAAGCCTGATTTCAAGACTTGCTTGTAACATTCAATTTTTTTTCTTGCTGAATACTTGGAAAACAAAACATTCTTAATTCAGTATAGCCTCAGATTTCTGTATATGCTATAACCTTTGTAAAGTAACCATTCATACCTTACTAAATGCGTAGACCAAAAGCCACCAGCTTATTCTCTCAGTCTCTCCTATTTGTCAGCCTTGGAAGAATACTGCTCTTTAAATGTGGAAGCATGGATTGAAGATTTGTCACATATACAAGTAGGGTATCTTTTTCATTTAGTTTTCAAGGTAATTATAGCCTTAAACTTTGATCATGTGAATGCAGTACTGAGTGTCTGGTACCTCCATAATAAATCCTTGCTTTAAGATTTTCTGTCTCAGGTGTTGAAATGCAATTTGGTTGCAACCTGACACATGCGAATTCAATTTTTGGAAGAATGGTTTATACTGGCTGTGACTAAGATGCTATTGGTTTCTCTTTCTCATTATTTATAGGTTCATAAAATGCATTTTGTCCAGAGGATTTCTTGTTTGCAACTACAAACACACACAAAAACCAGCTACATTCTATTTAATAAGAAATACAACTCCTTCTGTAAAGAATGCTGCCCTCTGTTTTTCATAGACAGTAAAAAAACCTCTGATTAAATATATACTATGATTACTTTTTCTTATGATAATCATTATTATTTTACTAGGGATCTTCAGATACAGTTCCATTGTTAAATAATTTCAAAAATCCTGGAAGTTTTAAAAAGTTTTATTGATTTAAATTAGATCTTATCTTCTCAACACTTTGAATTGCATGGATAGAAGATTATGGTTTCAATTTTTAATTGGCATATTTATTTTACCACTTAAAAGTAATATATTTCTGTGGGGTTTTTTTGTTTTTTGTTTTTTGACAAATAGTTAACCTGTTTGTTTTCAAGGGAAACATTGTCAAGATACTTTTTTCCATGTAGTCAAGTCTGTTTCACTATGGGTAGAAGATACTATTTGCAGTGACATAACGAGAGTTTGTGTGAATAATAAACTGCATATTATAACTAATGAATGTTACCATAGACCCTTATAAGGACTGTCATTAAATTCCCAGCAGGTCAAATGAGCCAAACTTCATTTCTGCTACAATTATTTTTTGACTGTTACTTTACAAAGGGAAGCTGTTACCAAAGTAAAGGAGATATACTCATAAAAATTAAGAAGAATATTTTTCTGACTAATGAAAATGCTTCACTGAAACCGATCTTGCAAAACTGAAGCCAGTCCTGGAAGACATAAATGACACATGCATATTACTTTTTATTCCTTAATCTTCCTTTCATTTTTTCCCATCTAAAGACATGGAATGTACATTTTCCTGATTTTTTTTTTAAATGCCAAAGTCTCATTTTTTATTTTAATCAATTTTGTTTCTGTTTGGTTAGCATTTTTGTATTAGTACTTGCATTTTTCACTGATGAAAAGTGATTTTTACATGTGTACATGAAACTTTATGCAAAGCGTGTGATTTTTCAGTGTAAAGTGAGATATGCTGCCAAAACCAGAGCCTTTGAAGTTAGTCACACTAAGGTTAGTCAGTTAGACCTAAAACTGCTGAAATTAAGTTTTGGAATTTGTCAAATGCCAAACCATGTCTGCCAAGTTAGACCTGTTCAAGCTCTGCATTTTATATTAGAACAAAAAGGCTTTTACATACATGAAAATAGCACATTCCAGTGAAAATGTTGTACCAAACTGAAGTTTTTTTACAGCTCAAAAAGCATTTCTCAACAAACTGTTTACATACTAAACAGATCCTCAAAAAGATAAAAATAGCTATTTGTATGCAATTTAAAAGTGATTTGAAAAAAAAAAGAGTATTAAAAAGAAATGAGCAAGTAAGCATATTTTCAGGTAAATTTCAGTGGGGAATATGCTTTTCTAATTAGTGAAGGAGTTGACAGAATACCTCTTTGTACTTGCTCAGGTAAATTAGACATGTTAAATTTAAAATTGACTACCTATATGGGATTTCATTTACTGAAATATGGATATATATCCTTTATTTAGAAATTCACCTTTTAAAATTTATCTCCCGCAGAACAGTTCTGAGAATAAACATCTAGAAGACACAGAATTGCAAACAAGATGGAGACAGAAAAAAAACCCAAAAACCATAAACAAGCAAATCTTCCTTTTTTTTTTTTTCATTTTTTAATTTATTTTGACATTTATTAATAATCCAGGGTGGGCTGGAAATAAATGTTATGTTAACAGACATATTCAGGTAATTGCAAAGTAAAAGTGCAAATGCTTAGATGTTCTGGAACATGGATAAGGATAGGATAGAATACATTTGACTGTAGCACGTGTGTAAGAAATTTTTAATATGGCCATAAGATTTAATTTTTAAATCATAGCAAAAGTTACACTGACAGACAGAAATTGACTAAATATTGGTCTTGCTTTATGCTTTGCCTTTTTTCTATGAGAATTCCCTCTTTCTAGCAGGCAGGATATAAATCAAGTTAATTCTTAGGAATACACAGAACTCATCAAAGTACTAAAATGAGTATATGGCTGACAATGTAAAGCAGAAACATTTTGGAACAGAAGCAGGGTTCAGAAACATCTGGTTCATGTGTACCAGCTTGTGCTTTGCAAGTACTTTGCAATTTATGCCGTGAATTTTCTTGAAAAAGGACAGAGCATCATGAGCACTTACAGTTACAAAGAAAGCACTTGAAAAGAGTATAAAAGTTGCAGCAATCATCTGTGTACCTGAACAGTAGTATGAGCAATTTGCTTTAAGAGACCTACTCAATGAGGGCAGTATAAACAAATGCCCAACCAGTCTACTATCACTGCATATTAAATGGGAGAAATAACAAATACATGTACAGGAGTTTCTTTTGGTGTTCTAAATGGCCCAGGAAGATTACTCCCCGTGCTTTTTCCAAAGACAGAAGTGAAGGCCAGTGATCTCACTCAAGCCCCACAGTCATCTACAAAAAGGATGCCCAGGAGAGCTATGTGTGGCTGCAACCCAAATGCTATAGCTTTGCAGTCTACATCGAAGAGCTTCTGACTCTCACTATCCTATGGCTGATCACCTGCATTTTGGGCAGCACTGAATGAATTTCTTACCTTCCTGTCTTAACCTTCAGGATAGAAGGAAGGTTTTAAACACTTGCCTAGTTATTATAATTTTTTCTTATTATTTACCCCTTCCTTCCCTGTGCTCTCCCAGAGGTGCCCATCTGCGGTGGGATTACTGGAGCTGGCTGGAACCATCTCTGTGTCTGGCATGAAGCAGCCCCACAGTACCCCCTACTACCAGCATCACAATCTTGCAATCTCACATTCTCAAAATTGATTATTTGTCAGTATTTTGATGTTAGAAGTCGCATATTATGAGATCTTTTCTTCACTTCAAATACATCTGTATACACATGTACAACTCAACCTAGGAGTTCAGCTGGTACTTGTTCTCTTACCGTGAATCTCCTTTTATGACTATGACCATGAGTAGAAGCACTAAAATGTGAATAAAATTTCCAGCTCCTTTTGATCTGCCAAGAAGAGCTACTTTTACTTTTCCCTATCTCCCACTCTTCCCTTCTCCCTATCTGAAGAGAATTCTGTTGTTTGGGAGATTTCTAACCCTAGTTTCTAGGCTCAGGAGTATAGCAAGAGGGATATACGTTGTGAATACAAATTAGATCATCTATGCTCTTATTTCTGTAAGGGTATGTAGAAGGAGAGTGTCTTGCTCCTTTGAGTGCGTCTGGCCAGGGACCTTTTTCAATGGACTGAGGGATGACAAGAAAGGGAAGAAACCATGGATAAGAACAGACAGGGTGATAAATGTCACCTACAAATAAGGAAGGCAGCAACGGAAACCAAACCTTGTCAGTTACACTCATGGATGAGAGTATATGAGATTGTCTGATGGGGGATTTTACTGACAGGGAGAAAAAGGGAAAAGGGGAAAAAAACAAACACAGAAAAAAACAAAACAGAGACATAGACCTGACAAAACAAACCTCAGCTGTCACACTAATCATAGAATCATAGAATGGTTTGGGTTGGAAGGTATATTTAAGATCATCTAGTTCCAATCCCCTGCTATAGGCAGGGACACCTCCCTCTAGAAGAGGTTGCTCTAAGCCCCATCCAGCCTGGCCTTGAACGCCACCAGGGAGGGGGCATCCACAACCTCTCTGGGCAACCTGTTCCAGTATCTCACCACCCTCATAGTAAATAATTTCTTCCTAATATCTAGCCTAAATCTATCCTCTTCCAGTTTAAAACCATTTTGCCTCATTCTTTCCCTACACTCTCTTATAAAAAAGCCCTCCCCAGCTTTTCTGTAGACCCCTTTCAGGTACTGGACGGCTGCTACAAGATCCCTCTGGAGTCTTTTCTTCTCCAAGCTGAAGATCCTAAACTCTCTCAGCCTGTCCTTGTAGGGGAGGTGCTCCAGCTCTCTGTTCATCTTTGTTGCCCTTCTCTGAACCTGCTCCAACATCTCAATGTCCTCTTTGTGTTGAGGGCCCCAGAACTTGATGCAGTACTTCAGATGTGGTCTCACAAGTGCAAAGTAGAGGGGCAGAATCACCTCCCTCGACCTGCTGGTCATGCCTCTCTTGATGTAACCCAGGATACTACAGAAACTTCCAGGAAGATCGAGATGGTGCCAGCTACTAGAGTCAGACCAGGGATGCTGCTGAGAGTGGGATCAGTGTGAGCGAAGTAAGTGAGGGTCACTAAGCTGAAAGCTGTAGTGGGGCCCCAAGTCATGACCTATGTGCTTAGTGCTGGCTGCTATGGAGAGGGAGCATCTGTATCTTGCTCAAATCATGTGTGAGTGGGCTGCACATGTTTGTTTACTAGCAAATTTCAAGTTGTACAGAAAAAAATAGTTACACTAAAATTTCTTAAGTTTATAATTTTCTGATGATTTTCAAGCTTCAAAACTAAAAAAAAANCAGGAGAGCAATCAAACAGGCTCCCCAGGGCATTAGTCATGGCCCCAGGCTGCCAGAGTTCAAGAAATGTTTGGATAATGCTCTCAAAAACATGACTTGAATTGTAGGTGATCCTATGTGGAACCAGGAGTTGGACTCGATGAATCTTACGGGTCTCTTCCAACTTGGGATATTCTATGGTTCTATTATTCTATGAATATTGGTGGAGGTGTATTCTCTTGTCCAAGATGCAAGAGCAGAAGTGAATATGGATGACTTGATCATATTCCCTCATACTATTTCACTTTATTGTACCATTGTAGAAAAAATACAATCTTTAAACAGCTTAAAAACCTCTAAGTATTTTGGAAAAGGCCTTTCTGTCTCTAAAAATCTGTGAGAAGGAAAGAAAAAGATATCAACGCAATTTCATGTTATTTTTTAACGACCTGCTGATTCTTTCTGTTTTCAAACTTAAGGATGTGAAAAAAAACCACAATAGAAAAGTGACAGAAAAGTCTGCCCATTTTCTCAATTACCTGCTAAAAATTAAAAGCAAGCAAACAAACAAACTTCAAATAATAGTGTTTCCCACTCAATTGCTGAGAAATTTCCCTATTCCTTCTATATTATGTCTTACTGGGTTTCATCAGAAAATAAAATGATGAAATATGGAACTGAATCCATGTATTGCTATCTTCAGTGAAAATACTGCACACACTTCTTACATTTCTAATCATAAAGCTTTAGTATCAGACTGGCCTGCAACTGTAGACTACTCCTACCTATATTTTTACAATAAAACAAGTGTAATTTGTGTATTACTAATTAAAAACAGAGAAAAGTATATTTACATTTTAAAAAGTATTTATTTTTCAGTCCAGTAACTGTTTTTTCTATGACAAAAGAGCTTTTTCTATCTCAGTCTTCATGTTGCAGCCTAATGGTACAGTCTGATTAATATCTAACATTCTTTTATTACTAATCTGATATACTGGCCCAACACATTAATTACACCATTCATGATAATTGGCCTCAGTAAATTAAAATAACAGCAAGTATTTTACTGTCTAAAAGTACATATATTGAGCATTTTAATCAAAACATTCCTGAAAGAATAGGATAAAATTATTGTTTTCTTTAACTAACATTACTTGGCGCCCAAAAACAATAATTTCAACATTTTACCAAGGTAGCACATGCTCCCAGGTGGGAATTCAGGGCAACTAAGCAAGATAAAAATTTATTAAATGTCAAATGGTATATGTCCTCAAAATATATATTTTTCCCCGCCCTCCAGTTTTACCTCTCTGCATTCACCTTGATTTATCCATTTCAGAACCACTGCCTCTGTAGAAAAAAATATGCGTACTCTAGAAAGTAAGAAGTATAGATAGGGGTTTCTGTTTGTATACGGTGAGTTTTATAATAATCTACACTTTTGTAACCTACACTTTCAATTGTGGACTGAATATCAGTGCTGAAAGGAGTCTCAGAAGAATTATGCCTTATGGAGTTCAGGTGGCAAAGCACCTATAATTAATTCATAACTGGGATCTTCTCTAAGATAACAAGAAGATCCACTTCTAATCCTTCAAATTTGTTTACACTATCAAATCACAGAGCATTTCTATTGACACTGGTGACAGTAAACATACGCTGTCACCACTAAAGGCTCTGCTGTTGATAGATGTACATAGGTCTCTCTGAAAGTAATGCCTCCTACTTTTTTCCATAGAAACTACAATTGACACAAAAACACAAAAATACTACTTTTTAGAGAGCAAATTGTCAGCTACAAAACATTTTTCAACACAGTCACCACCATTAGCTATGCATTTTCACCAGTGATGAACAAATGCCTGCATGCCTCCCTCATAAAAAACCACACCAGCAGAGATGATCCACTGTTGCTGTTACCATTGCTGAAACACACCACCCACCACCTCCCTGAACTCACATCCACTGTTTGGTCTCCATAAATGTTCAGCAAGTGTTGATGAATGTCAGTGAGTACAATTTTTTNTTTTTTTTCCCACAAATGTCATGTGGTTTATTGGATTTTATATAGACTGAAAAGCAATAGGCAATACTGTTTAATCAAGTCAAGCATGAACTACTCCTTGAATGAAAAACATGTTAAATTACAGTGCCAACACTTACGTCTGTTACTCAGAAGAGTTCCAAAACATTCTGATGCAAGAAGATGATAAAAATGCGATAGGATAACTTGAAATGTGATGGTCTGTGCTTATCACATGTGATCAGGCAAGAAAAACAGGTTGATTTTCTTTTCTCTTTTTGGCAGTTTGCTTGATTAAAAAGACTGGCATTTTCTTATCACTTTCAAGATGAACAGCCTCTGTAAATTGGAATAATCAACAGGCATAAATCACATAAGAGGAAATTACTGTGTACTTTTCAGTTTAAACTATTATATCTATGTAACTACTGAGTCTATAACTAATGCTTATGATGGCTTTACTGCAAAAAGCAAAAGCATCATGGATGATAAGCAGTAAATATTTTAGGCAGACTCCCTTAGAAGTCCTAAATATTTAGAGTAAGATTGGACTACATGTGTAGCTGCTGACATATTTTTATGGAAAGTTTGGAGTAATGAGCTAACCAGAAAGGGGAATTGAACTCTTCCTGCACCTGATAAGACCTCTAAGCTTGAATAGTTTCTGGACTTCCCAAGAACAGACTATGTGTTTGTGCTAATTTGTATGAGCAGTTGCAGATTGAGTGGCTGATTTTTCCAACCTGTGTTGCAGAAGTAGGCGGATACAGAACTCTCTGAACTTCTTACATATAATCATGGTATAACATAAATCTCCAGTCCTGTGTTATATTGTGTAATTAATATCAGAGTTAAGACTTTGTGAGGATTGAAAACAGGCAGATATTAAACACCAGGCACCTCACTTATACCACTTCAGTGCTAGAATAAAATTAAAACTAGGGGGGAACCTTCCTCATACTGAGTAAAAAGCAAAATGTTTTGTAATTACTTGTGATGCTTGTCTTAAGGTGGAATAGAATCTGATCAATGGGTCTCCACCCTTATTTTTAATTCCAGCTTCTAGACTTGGAAAACTGTAATTGCCACTAGCCTTTCACAGAGCTGGCTTCTGTCTGGTAGCAAGGATTTTCTTAGTATTAAGAAGGGGTGTTGGTTTTGGAAAATATTTCAGTTGCAAAGTAACAATCTGAACAACAAAATCAACCCGGATCCCAGTTTTGGCTTTCAAACATCCATCCTTTGAGGATCTCTTACAGGCTAGCTCTGGTCACAGGCTGCCAATAATACCATGGGTTTCTTTGAGGAAAGTCTTGGTCCACATCTACAAATTGCAAAAATATTTGATGAGCAGCCCCAGACATTTTGTAGCTCATCTGTTCACATTTGAAGCAATGGTTTGCCATAGTTCCATCAAACCCAACAGCAGTGAGCCACTAAACATCTACAAACAAACATCTCATACCCTGACCTGATTCTGTGCCACTAAGGCAACACCTACTTATTTTTGAAAAGTTTCTTAGGTCATGAAGAATGTTATGAAATGGGTGGAAGAAAATAAAGCTGGGAAAATGCAGTTGTCATTGATGCTAAAGAGGGGTCTCTCACATACCACCTTTTTGTCTGCCATGGAAATTAATCCTCTAGGTTGATTGGGCCCTGTGGTGTGAGACTGAAATTCAAAAAGTAGAATACCAGAGGCTGCACACCAAAGTGAATGTGAGCATTCCCATATCTATTGTGCAACCAAAACAAGAACCTTTACTTTATTTCATCTACCAAATTCACTGTTTACAATAAGAAATAACAAAAACCATACAGGAGATTTTAAAATATATGTTACCTACAAACTACGTTGCTTATATATTGTATTTCCTCTGTTATGATTATGCTATATTATGTTTATGAGGCTGTAGAAGCAAATGAACACAAGAAAAATAAACTCTTTTTATACACATTTACTTTGCAATGAACAGGAACAATGAAACATACAGAAAACATCATAGTGAATGAACAGCTGTTTCCAAATATAATGGTCTCTAAAAGAAAAAATTTAATAAGGTACCAGTAGTTCTTTATGAAGGCAAATATCCATTCTTGATGCCATTAGCCTTCCCTTGATATAAAAAGCTTAATGGTGCATAGAAATTTACACAGACCTTTTGCAATAGACTCTATTGGATCAATAACATAAACAAGGACAGGAATAAGCAAATATACAGGTGTGGAAAGAAATCACTTTGGGTTAGAGTTGCCATGACAGAAACCTAAAAATTCACCGGATCCTTAACAAACGCAGTGGAACACATTTGCTTTCTTTCTTTGTTCAGAAGCAGAAGGCATTAGAACAAGGAACCAGTGCTAACATAATGAAAAAGACTCTCAGGAAACCCAGAAATATTTGTGCAATGTCCACTGTAAATCAGAAAGTCTCCAAAAGGCTGCTGGCCTGCATGGGAACCAGTAATAAAGTCAGATTTTTGACAGAAATACTGAGGGAGAGTAAACCTCCCTCACTGTGTCACTTCTGTTCAGATGTCTTTATAGTACGAATGAGGTTCAGTCAGCACAATGTACAACAATTTAAAGCACAGTGTAATTACTTACTCACTAGTATACACAGTATGTATGTAGGAGTACCATGTTACTATGCTAGGTATTAATATAGTTGCTCTGAATATCTTCCAACTATATCTTACACTCAGCTCTTCTGACAGGATTCCCTCAAGTTATTCCACTTGCTCCCAAACTGCTAGCACACTCTAGTTCTATAGATCCTGCTCCTTGTTTTCCCTAATTTGTCTCAGATTTTCCCTTACTTTTTCCTTTACCCCTTAGCTCTCCTAACTTCATTAAGTCTGTCCTTTCTAGGTACCTTCTCTCATTTTGCCTGCTCA
Source organism: Pavo muticus (assembly GCA_016647715.1). NCBI lineage: Eukaryota > Metazoa > Chordata > Aves > Galliformes > Phasianidae > Pavo > Pavo muticus. The sequence goes on along the minus strand of JACDJE010000431.1, from coordinate 384,587 downwards.
GATACCTGCTGCTTCCCCTCCCACTACTAGTTCTTGCTCCAACTCATTAAATTCCCTTAAATCAGCTGACTTCTGTGAGAGCAGGAAGGAAGGACAGGGACAGAAAAGGATCAGCCATCTGGTAGTGCTCATTCCTTCTGCAGCTGGGGCTGTAGAGCTTCCCAAGGAGACCTTTGGCAGACTTTGGAAAATAGCCGCTGGATTGAAGCATGGGAAGTTTCTGAGTCTGTATAGCACATTTAAGGCAGATGTGATGAGGGCTTTATTTGCTGTAAACACAGCTGCCATGTACATTGCTGCTCCTGAAGAATGAAAACCTGGCCAATGTGATTAGATGTTATAATCTGCTGGAAAAGCACATCTGTGATATAATTCATGAAAACAAGATTAGCAGTTCTTTTGCCCAAACACTGACATCTATTGCCATTTTTTGGTGCTCTGGGTTATGTGAGATATCTCCATGGGGCTGCCAGATTGAGCAGAGAGGAAACCATGTTTTGTAGATCACAAGGTATTGGAGGCCAGACAATACACATTACTATCTTCAGTGGCATTATGTTTAGGTAACTGGGCTACTGCAAATGCTTCCTAATGATCCTTGACTATTGTTTGCACAGTTGTGAAGAGTATGCTGTAAACACTGAGAATAAATTGTAATTTTTTTCTTTTATTGCAATTTTCATCCATCTAGTGCTTTGTTTCTTTTAATAAATGTTATCCCAAAAACTGTTGTTCAGTTTTGAATCTGTGCTTTCTGTGCAGTTTTGGTTTCAAAGGGATTTTTCTGCTATATTCATTAATTCCTTATAAATAAACATATCTATTCATTTCTTTGTAAAACTGTGATAGAAATATGTATTCTTTTTAATGTACAGAATTCTCAATAATAATAATTAAAAAACCCATAAAAGTTACAACAAAAAATGAACTTCTTGAAGTGTAGTGCAATGAAATGTGAAAGGAATAAGCATATGAGAAATAAAATATGATGTAAAAAGAAGAAAATAACCCAACAAGACTTAACAGAAGCAAGCAGCTTCACTGTAAGTTTTATGTGGTGACTCTGTTACAGACTGCAGAGTAGGTGTTTTGACTGCATAAAATCACATACTAGAGCTATGCACATGAAGGAAATTGTCATTCCAGGCACGCTTTTATACTGATAGTGTAACTCCTTTCCTGCGTCAGCACAATATGGATATGATGTAACATTACAGGGAATTCATAGAGTTGAAAGATGTTAGTGTAAATAGAAGGAAATATTTCTCAACTAGTCTAGTTACTGTTTCTCCAGTATCGCTCATTGCATAACTGCACAAAAAAAAATGTTCCTACAAAAGACTTTTTAGAGAAATGGAAGACAGAAGAGGATGAATAAGCAGAGACGGATAGGGGTTCATCTCTAGGTCTGGGTAGCTTTACCATCAAATGTTAAAATATAGCCAGAAAGACTTAACAAAAAGAGTAGAGATTGTTCTCGGAACATATGCTTGTATTTTTCTCTTTTATTAATGGAGGAATAAGTAAAGGAATCCCACAAAATTAATGTTTGCAACAAGCCTTATTTGCTAAAAACCTATGAAGTTTTATACCAATTATTTGGTTATCTGAAAGGTACTTTTGTCGATATTGATTTTTATGGAAAGGGAAAATTACCTTACATAATTTGATGACTGGCCAATGAAATAAGCCACTCCCAAATTTATTGTGAAGTCTATGTAAGTAAGCAGGCACATTACTAAAGTTTTCATTACAAAAAGTAATATTTAAAGAGAGGTTCTTCGCAAGCCTATTTTTCATTTTCTCCCATTTGATAAAAAAAAAGTATTCTTACTTCAGGATACCACATTCTTGCTAGATCTTTTCATAATATTCTTCTTCCATTGTATCTCTGCAATTCAGTAATCTGCATCTCTCCTTCATTTCTCTCACAGCTAACTTTCCACACACTAACCCTTCTATGCTGGAGCTAGCTCTTCTGATCTAAAAACTGCTGACAAGATTATGAAAGAGGCAACTGTTTATGAGGAAAAACTGAAAAAAAATTGCATCAGCTTATGACAGAGCTTTCCTTTTGTATTATTTTTATGTGACTTTATCATCTGAGAAATGTGATAAACAGAAGGCAGAGGTACAAAAGTAGGCAGAAGAAAGCTACTCACTATCTGGTAAGTGCACTCAACTCTCCTTTTGAAAATACAACCTTTTTAAAACAGTTCTTTTCTATATATACATCCTTCCTAAACTACAAAGTTCTGGCCCTGAAAGGTGCTGCAGTAAGTTTCTCAGATTGAGGGTGAATTAAGTGCTCATTGGATTTTTGCCCCATGTTCAACTAGCTTCACAGCTACTGAGCTTTGAAGATTTTCAAAGCTGTTGTAATAATATATTCTTGGAATTGTTTTAAGATTGTGCTTAAGATCATCTCTATGCAACAGCTATGTGCACAATTAGCAGTTACATCAAATCACTAGGACTGTCTGCATTGCAAATTCCCCATATTGTCCTGTGACTGGGGAAACTGTATGATTGCTACAGCACTAGGTGAATGGAATATGCAGAGGACAACTTGAATGAGAAAATCACATCTTATAGGAATAACATCAGCTTGATTCTTGGGAGCATTACTGTGGGGATAATGGATAATACTTAAGGTTTTCTGAAGCGCTAAATCCACATTTTCTTTTGTAGTAAATTGCTGCAGTTAGAAAAAGAGTATTTCAAAGAGAAAAATGTGTCTAAACTATGAAGAAATGTCTCTGAGTGGATGTAAAACTATCTGGGGAAAATACTATGCACTGGGTGGTCTCTACATGTCTTATGGTATTATATTTAAGGCAAACAGAAATTTTACAGATATCAGAGGCATAAATGCTGGCACACTCAAGTTCTGAAAATGAAATAAAATTATGAAACATGATGGCTTCTCTTTAAAAATTACCTGATAGTGCCAAATATACTTGCCATCAAAATGCAGCTGTGTTTTAATCTTCCTGTAGTATGGAATGTAAGATACCTTAAAGCAATATATGACACTCCCTTTCTCCTATTTGAANCAAAGTGGAGAGAGAGAGTTAACGGAGCACTTGCCTCTTCGTTGGGAATCCAAAGAAGCCGCACCACCCCCAGCCCACCCCTCCATGATGTGTAGGGGCAGGTAGCCGGATTAGAGTGTTAACACTTTAACTCCCAATGCACTACATGATGTTATGATGTGGAATACTGAAAAACCAAAATCACAAAACCTTGACAGGACCTTTCTAGTTTCTTGATTTTGAGAAATAAAATTGACTTTATATCTTACAATATTTGCTGTCCAAATAAATATTGAATCAACTTCAGTCTCTACACAGAAGGTCTGATTCCCCCAAATGGATGCTGTTATTACAAGAAATCAGAAGCAACTAAAAGGCATATCAGTTTCATCAGAAATGTCTACAAATAGGGCTGTAAATTGTAGGAACTGAAGGAAGAGCTTTCAGCTAAGCAGATCTGCAAAGTCTTCATATTTTCGTATTCATATTTTAGGCATGCTCACCTGAAACGACTTGTTTTTTAAAAGTATTGAAGACCCATTACTTCCATTTTAGTCAGTCGGTTCTGTGAATCCTACACATTACTCAATAACAGGTTTTCATATAAATCCTAAGTCCAAGAGCCACTTATTGTGACAGTATTTATTAAAACATCTATGAAAAATCCACCTGTTGCTTTACTACATCTGCATAAGAGAGAACTGAGTTGGTTCTTTTTGTTAGCTTATTTATTTGTTTGTTTAATATTGTTTTGCAAAAATACGTGGATATTAAACTGACTTGATTGCTTATTTTTAACTGTGCAAGGAGCTGAAGTTCCTGTTTTACTATATAGGCTTCTCTGGGGGCATTCAGATTCTAAATTTGGGTATATTGTTCTTCAGTAACTGTTATCTAAAATTCACCTAAGGATCAGGAGATCAAGGTATATGTGTACAGTTTGATTTATTATGCTTAGAAAAAATAACTTAAAAATAAGACTGAGAGAGTATGAAGCATTTTCCTATCTTATTAAGAAACTCAATTGCCAAGCCTTAGTTTCCAACAACTCATAATTTCACTGTGTTTTCACAGAGACTTTATTATGCATTTTTTTTACAGAAATTTAAAATTAATAGATTAGAAAGTGAGAATTTTTTTAATGCATGTTGTGTAAGGAAAGAATCGTGTTATACTGCAGTTTCTCCTGCCAAATAGAAGATAACTGGTACTTTGCATTAATGGACTAACCTTCCACTTCTCCCCCATCAACTGTAGATTTAACAGCATATTGACCATGCAACTTTATTTGAAAAAGGAGTATGTACTTTTGCTATCAATCGAATGACTTCACACAGAATAATCTATCCCCATACACTTGAGATCAACCAAATTCTTTTGAGTTAAGCAGAGAAAAGGCCTGATAAAGACATTACTTGAGTATGCACAAATGTAGGAACATATAAATACATTTATAATCAGTGTATTTCTATAGTCCAGTAAATAATTGCCAGCTTTCAAGGCATGCCAGACTGTTGCCATTATTGGAGACAGTACAATTTTGTATAGCTTTTATGAAACATTCTTCTCTCACAGTAGGATAATGGCCTCAGTAAATGGAGAATGGTACTTATCAGAGAGATACACCTTGGTACTGCATAAAATGTATATCTGGTTTAAAATACTGATTGTTTAAGGTTACGATAAAATAAAAACAAGACTTCAAGACAAAATGAAAGCTTTTCAGCAACGTGCTAGAGCATTTTAACTACTGAGTCTTTATTTAGCAAGGAAAAACATATTTCAATAATTTAAAAAGACTGGACTAGGGCAGACAAATATAAAACTGAAACACCCCAGAATTTGACATCATGAGAGCAGTAGCAGGAATCTCAGTGGTAATTCTCCATCTCACAAACAATACTGTACAACCATCCAGCTCTCTAAATATGAGATGTACATTCACATCCTATGTAACATAACTAGAAAGTAGAATTAATAAAGTGAACCCTTTTTTACAAATGCTGCTGATTACTATTTAGTTATCAGCAAACTATGGGCATTTCTCTGAGCATAAAACAAAGACAATAGCTATTTAAAGCTGTACAGTACCATAGGGATTTTTTGTGTTCTATTTTTTTATTATTTAGAGTAAAGCAGTTGGTGCTGCGCACGGTGTTCACATTGTGCACATCCTGCAAAATTTTGCTTTGGACTGGACTTTCCTTTTGTGGACTGAATGCCCATTGACATTGCAAGCATGTCATGCCACTGTGCAGCAAAGCTGTCATAGCTTTCATCCAGTTGAATGCTCTGAAATCACTCCATTCCATGAGCCAAAGTGAACTGAGTGGGAACAAATGGGATATTCATATAAAAGATATAGTTCCAATACAAAATAAAGCACTTAGATGTATCAAGACTCACATTAGAATTGTATTTTTCTGTGTTCTTTGGATCTCAGAGATTTAGTTGATTACTTATTTCACCCAAAAATCTTCCTGGAAGGTCCGACTAAATTCCAGTCTGAATTATAGCTGACATTTTGATTTTACTGTTCTTTTCACACTGTAGCCTCAATTTCCCTATTTGAAATCTTCAATTACAATAGCCAGTCAATTATTAGTAAGGATAATCTCCTCTAAAAATATGCTTTATTTTCAGGGGCTTGTTCACCTTCCAAGAATGGCCAATATATTATGTAGGAAAAAATCTTTCTGGATTAGATTGAACTCTGGGCAACCTGGATGGATCTTTTTTCAAAACTATCAGACATAGACTTTGGTAAACTGACAGTTTAAATCTGAAAAAACAAAAAACAAAAAACAAAAACAAAAAAAACCCCAGCACCCTGCAATATCTAGCTATAAGTACTTAAAAGGAATAACAGCTAAGATTATTTTAAGATAATATCTAGACCTAGCATTTTACTCAAAGAATCAGAAGAGGAAGACTGAGAAGATGCTAAATAGGAGGAATTTAATTCAGGTGAAAACAGATCCATGAGCTCATAAACTAACATGAGGTCAATTTTAGGACAGAAAATTCTTAGAGTGTTGTTTTTTTTTTAGCTGAAATACGGGTTTTTTTTGTGTGCTTCTCAGCATGGCTACGATCGTGTTTCTGTTTCATGGTTTCCACGCTTGTGTCAGAAATAGTGGAAGTATATGTTATTCCACAGTGACAACATCCATCAAGCCCACAGGCAGGACTTCTTTACTCATGGAAAGGATGTCTTGCATAAAGCTTACATAAAGAGAAGCACTGACTCTGCTATATAGTCTGGTAAAGGGTTGGTGTGAGCTTTCTGTTTGTTTGAAAATTAGTTAATTGTAACCAAGAAGCCATTTACTTTGTTTGGTACTTTGTTTAAACTAGCAGATCCATTTTCTCAAAAAAGACATAAACGAATAGAGTATGCAATCAAAAGTTGGCTCCAACTTTAATTATGCATACTCATTCAGAAAAAGAAATGAAATATAAAAGTTCCTACTGTGACTGTTTCAAAGAGAAGTGCTATTTTGACTCAATCATAGTTAATATATTTTAAAATCTTACTTTAATCAAACTATGTAAGCCCCACAAAACAGTTCCATCTATCTCCGTTTTCTTTCATTAGAAGCTAACGAAATGGATGATGCTCAAAGGAATCATTCCCTAAAATGCATTATTGTATCTGTGTTCTTTCCACAGTTCAAAATTGTTATTATGTTTTGAATAACTGCTGGCATAAAGCAAATAACTTGAAAGAAAACATCCTAATGACAATCCTTAAATTGAATACAGTGAATGTTATAGTTACTGTAATATGAAGGACAAACATATGAATAATATCTAGACTTTCAAAAAATGCATTGACAGCTTGATTGATGAGATTTGGCCATATTCCTCCAGAGAACTGCAGAGAATACTGTGTAATTACCTGATAATAAATCGACTGGAAATACCAAAGGAACTGCAAGACAAGTCTGCAGTATTAGTCTAGCCGATGCCCACATTTCTACTTTTATTGATTTTTAGAAATGATCATCTGTTTCATCTTGGGCATGACAGTCAGCTTGGGACTGAACCTGTTATCTCAGATAACTTCTTGCTGAGGAAACAATGAAGTAAAAAATCTCTCAGTCATCTTTAATCAGCATTTACTCTTCAGTTTCTACACAGGAAGGCATTAAGCCAAAACAAGAGGTAGCTCAAGAACCTTTTCAGTTAAAAAAACCCTGATTTGACNTTTTTTGTATTTTTTCACTGAAATGGTCATAAACACCACTTAAAAGCACTGCTGTATTTTCAGGACCTAATGGTATTGTGAAAATATCACAGTGGGCTATGGGAGTAGATAATCGAATGACTGCTCAAGTTCAAGTTGCTTTTCTAATTGTGCTTTATCTGATTCCACATAATTGCACCAGATTCGGTACAAGCACTTAGATTTCATGGTGCGATTCTGTGCAGCACCTATCTAGGACACAGCAGATCATCCGCAACCTGGTGTGCACAAAGATTTTCAAACTATATTGAAGTATTTTACTTCCTCTGGGAACTACCACAACACAGCAAGAATAAGATCAATCTATAGGCAAAACAAAGAGCTGCTTTATTTTTTATTAGTTTTCTTGATTCCATTTCCCTTAAGCTAGAAATACTTTTTCACCAAGGATGAGCTTACCTTTTCCATTCTCCATTTTCTTTCCAGTAAAACAAAATTAAATGCATAGATTTCATGTAACATTATTTTGAAATTATCAAATGAAATATTATTTTTATTACAATACATGTGATAACATTTTCACATATATGTGACTGTTTTATGGGTTGTCTTTAATGTTCTGTTTTTGAAAAATTACATAGGCTCGGGAATTCAGAGAAATGTAACTCAAACTACACTTATCACTATCTCTAAATACAAAGTGAATGTACATTCAAGTCCTTTCGGATCTTGTGAAGAAAAAAAAGTACAGTAATCATTTCTCAAATGCATCCAAAGACATTATATACAATTGCAGAATACTGGACAGAGCAACTCAAAAATCTAGAAGCTGCAAAAGAAGGTAAATGGGGTAAAGGGAAAATTTTGAGGATGTATTCAAAGCTTGCTTTTCTATTTATTTAACATCTAGCTCCATCATTGCCTAAAGTGGGAGTGTGGAGACAGATGTGTTCACAATGTCAGGAAGAACAGTTCTTTTAAGTATAGAACTTCTAAGGAATGAATACTAAGAGTATTTGAGGACAGAAAGTCCTGGAAATAGGTTGATTCAGCTAAGCAAAGCATGGATGGATTGTTACCATCAAGCTAAAAGTATCATATCTTGTATGCACTGCAAATATATTTATCAAGGAAAAAGATAATAAAATAATTTGAAAATTCAGACTTGTAACCTCAATATTACTTTGTTAACTTTCTCTGCTCTCTGTATTTTGATGGTACTACTGATAATGCATTTATAAAGAAGAAAAAAACCCACTATTTTGTGAAGAGACAATACATTTACTGCAAACAGGAAAAAAAGCTGCATTTATTAGTAGGATTTTACTTGTGCCTGTCAAAGATATACCAGCAAAAGGCTGGATGTGTCTGCTGGCATGTCAGTGACTACAAAATGAATGCACAGGCATCTGCAGCCAATCTGTATGAGCATGAAAAAGCTACTGCAACAAAGTCTCCTGAGGAACTTCTGAATGCAAGCTCTGTTCCAGATAGAGCCAGGAACAAAATCAGGTTAAAAAATTACAGAAAAAGAACAAGAAAAGGACTCCTTGAAATACTTCCAGGAATACTAAGCCTGAAAAATGCAACTAATATAGAAAGAATAAATTTTAATTAAGGAACTCAATCTGCACTCATCCTGTTAAAGGGTGTGTGTGAAGTCTGATTAAGTCAGTAAATGATGACTGTGTCTTCAAACATCTAATATGCACACTAGATGATAAGCAATGAGTACAAAGGCTACCTTGTAATGGGTCAGTTAACATTTTTGACTACTTACTATCATGTAAATAGAAAGAGCTTCTTGTGCCAATATAGAGGAGACATAATACTTGCTTTCTCCTTTATATGTGTATGCCACATACTGTATTGCATCCAAAATGCAAACACAAAGCAGGAGAAAATTAGGCTTGGTGTAGCTCAAATGGGGAAATGAAAGTAGTACCAGATCAGTTCATTGCAGTCATGCTGGGAGTTGCTCCTATTACTCAATTGCTCCAATTGAAGCAACCCATTGGTGCACCACCAGGTATAGTTCTGCCAAGCATTTGTGTGGTTGTGATTTTCACTGTCTTGACAATGATGTGAAGAGCAACACAAGAGTTGATGAAGTGCCTGTGAGATCAGCTAAGGCAAGTATACTCGTAATCAAACTGTGATTCCAGCACTGCAACGTAGATTTTTAAATAATCTTTGGTGTGAAATAAATCCTGTATACACACACAGAGTAGTTTTTGTAGAAGCTGACTCAGTAGACAATTCAATGGATTTCAAAATAGTTATAAACAAACTTATATCTGATTCAAATGTGTTGGTTTTATTCCTTTCATAAACTATTGTTTTTTTCACTTGTTTCTGCGATCAACTGTGCATGCAGGACTGCTTATGAGCAACTGCTTGTAATAAACAGAAATCACGAATGCTGCAAGATATTTTAATTTTTATTTTACTTTTCCCTCCTCTTCTCCTTCTTTCCCTTCTTTCTTCTCCCTTCCCATATTGTCCATCTGATCACAGTACTCATAGGCTGGATTCAGAAGTTCTTCCAACACCAGTAGCAATTTTCCTCCTTTGTCCCCATAAATCTGTATGCTGTACTTTCACCCTAGTGCACTCAACCCACAGTAACACAGGACTGGACAGAGGGAGAATGCCACTAATGCTTAATGTCTGAAAAATCCTGACTGTTTTACTGAGCATCAGAGAGAATGAATGGTGTAATTTTTTTTTTCCAGTGGGACCCAGCAGATAGCTCAATGCCCTTCCATAAGATATAGCAAACCATCTGGCTGTTGGTTTTTCTGGATGAAATTGGAACAGGTGTTTGGAAGGCAGATGTTACCCTAAAAGCCAAATCTCTTGTCTTGGCAATGAGTTGGGAGTTGCAGGTGTCACAGGAGAGGGGGGCTCAGGTCTGAGGACACACCTCCTCTTCTGTCTGCACAGCCCAGCATGGAGTCAAGTATTGCCACTTCTCTCACTAGGGAGCGAGGAGTCCAAAACTGAAACTCATCCCACCCTGCTGTTGCAGTTGGTCCGGTTAGTAAAACCAGTGTTGAGATGCTTCACTGAAGTTAGGCAGGCTTAATACACTGAACAAAATCACATCTCCTGGTTAATACTGTAGCTTTGGTGACTCAGAGACACTGAATGCTGTACATATGAAGTTGTATTTCAGGATATATTTCTGTTCAGGACATAGTCTGCAGTAGGTCAATATATTTTACATAGTACATAGTTTATTGAACCTGCATCAGTATGTGCTCAGGAAGCACAAGTTTGTTGTATTATTTGTTTTTGGTTTTTTTCCAGAAGCACCAGACCATCTCAACAAGATAAACCTTGCACCTTCCTTAAGAAGCAGTGAGCTGCTTGAATACATTTGTCCACTTAATGCAAGATGCACAGAATTAATATCCTCACATTTGTAGAATGAATTGCTTAAATATATATGGACTATATTTTATACGGTCAGATACTCCAAAATTTTATATGGTAAAACACAAATACTGGAAAATGAATTTTGAAAATGTGGATGTATTTTTTTCCACCAATTGAAGTAGAATGAAAACATATTTGATGGAAATTAGGGTGAAGTATAGCAGAAGGGTTTCAAAATGCTCAGAAATGCACATAAGGAGTAGATCTCAAGTTTGTACTCAGACATTCTTCTCATAGAAAATGTGGACGAAATATGAAGTGTGTCAGTCAGGAGAGCTCATGACAGTTCAGTGTGACTAAAGAGGAGACAGGTCTTACTAAATTGCCAGCTGAAATAGAAAATGAGTAATAATTGAATGCTCTGATGCTAGTCTCCCATTATTTTCTTCTTTTTAGTTAATAATTTAAAGCTCTTTAGAGACCCTTTGACGTTCTAGACCTTGTATCTACTCAAGGAGAAAAAAAGCTATAAAGCTATACATGAATGAATTGCTGTCATTATCTGACACTGTTCATACTCTGCCTTTCGTGTATATTTGGAGTATAAAATACTCCAAAAAATAAAAAATAAAAAAAATAAAATACAGTGTCCATAATCAACATGTGTATTATCAGCTTCAGAAATACATTCTTATTGAGTCAGACCAAAAAATAAATAAATAAATTTAAAAAAAAATTGTGATTTAACTTCAAAAGTAAAGTATCATATACTCTTGGAAATGTTGTATGCTGATTATGTAAATTAGGCCCATGGACATGACTGAGTGACATTACACTGTAGAGGTCACCCAACCTGTATATGTTTAAAAGTCGTGACTGCGGGGTTCTCAGGGTTCCCTAATGCCAAAGGACACAGAAGTTTGGGTTTCTGAGAATATCTATATTACACATTACCACACACTGCTGCTGCTAAAGCAAATGTATATTACAGGCTTCCACAAAATGACCAGAGGTATAGAAAATATACTTACATATATGTTACAAGTTACTTCAAGATTAGAGTCACAGATTTATTACAGCTGGGAAAGACCTTTAAGAATATCAAGTCCGATCATCAAGTTTACAATACAAGATTACCGCTAGTAAAATAAGAATTTAGTTATGATCATTTACACATACACACACGATATGCTTTATGTGATGTGTAAATCATACTTAACAAACTGTGTCAAGGACAGAAGATCATCAGTGATAGGATCACTTCCTGGATCACACATCACAGAGTTCAGAATCAGCCAAGAATCTCTGGTAAGGATCTGGTCTGTCCAGATCTCGTGCAGAGAAACTTGTGCAGAGAGGCTTGCAGTTCTCACAGAAAAGATCATCTTGGGTAGATATCAGGTTACTTTTCATGTCATTTTGATAGAAACACGTAAGTGGGCATAGAACATCAGATCGTGGCTTTGTGTATCATCACAATTTTCTTTGTTTTTGCTGCTGTACATCAAGATTGTCTCAGCTCCCAGTGGCTCCTGCTGAGCTCACTGGGGATGTCTCAAGTTCCTGTGGAGTGCAACAGAGCACTGAGCTCACCAGGGGTGTTTCCTGGGCCCCTGGCAAAGGCAACTTTTGTACAGAGTAAGCTTGTATCTCCTGTACAAACATGACTGCTCTATTTCTGCTTTACATTGCCTATCTTGACATTCAGAAGAACAGTGTGTCTTTATATATAGTTTTACTTTTTTTTCCAGATTAGAATATAAATCTGAATTAATTTTTGTTGTTTCTTTCCAGATTAGGAGCATAATCAGTAGTTATTATACTCAGCAGTCATAAGACAATGGGGAAAAGAGATGGTTGTTTCTGCTTTTGGAAAACTACTGTTTGTATCTTGGCTGATAGTATGCCTTAAGATATTAACCTGCCATCTGCACACTGAAATTATCTATCCCTCCTACAGCATTTTCTTATGTTGTGGGTTTTTTTTTCCTCTCTCCTTTCTCCTTCCTCCCCATCCCTGTCCCCAGAATATACCAAATCTCTTACTGAGTTAAAATTTCAGTTTTTTCATTTGTTGTTTTGAATAATAGATTTCATAGTCTACACATGATATGCCTATTGTAATATGTAGATGAAGAATGGTTCTACTACAGGAAACCTATTTTGCCCTGTTCATTCTTTGCTGATTGCAGAATGCCAACAAAGTACTTGTAGCAATACTATAAAATATATAATTCTGTCTTGTAAGAAAAATGCAAAGTACTTATTTAGAAAAGCTACAAACACATTGTGAGATATATATTTTCTAAATAATCATCAAAATACTTAAAGTTGTTTGACATAAAATTTTAATTCTTCTTAAAATAAATTTAAGAGAAAAAAAAATGGCCCTAGGTATCTTTAGGAATTCTTCATTTATCTGCTTGCTGTAGATAGAAAGAAAGAAATAATGAGTTAAACAGTTCTTTTTCAGTCAGATGATACTAATAAAAGCAATGGAGTTGCATAGATGAAGGAGGAACAAATTGACACTGAAAAGGACTAACAATTTTTTCTTCGTGTCTTGCAGAGCACATTGGTTCTGGAAGTGAAGACGCCATTGAAGACATCAAATGTTAATGTTGCTACGCTGAGTGATAAAGAAAAAAAAATACTAAATCATAAATATATACATATACAGTAAATTTTCAGTTTGCATATAATAAAACAATTCTTTTCATCCTGTTACTCTGCAGAACCAAAGGTAATGTAACTACTGTCTATCTGGTTCTCCAGTGACTGCAATTTAATTTTGAAACAGTTATCTAATTGGACAGATGTCAACTGAAGTTTTTGTAATCTGGACTGAAGGTCCACTGAGAATCTGGAAATCCTTTATTGTGCTAACATATGGAAACATATTCTGAATGACAATGGAAGTATAATGAACTTAATAAATGTCATTTCCCAGGTTGTGTAAACTGCAAAAATAAGTCCTAATATTGTGAAAGATTTGTATGTATATCACATTACTTAAAACATATGAATTGCTTGGAAAGGAGAACACTGAAAGGAGATCTTAATAATGTATACAAATATGCATCAGGAGAGCAATCAAACAGGCTCCCCAGGGCATTAGTCATGGCCCCAGGCTGCCAGAGTTCAAGAAATGTTTGGATAATGCTCTCAAAAACATGACTTGAATTGTAGGTG
>JACDJE010000431.1:323593-368789 GCA_016647715.1 Pavo muticus | reverse complement strand
ACCATGAAAAGCAGTTTGAAAGCTATCAATAGTGTGTATTCTGTGTTGTCTATTGAATGTAGGCACCTGGCAAGGGGAAGTTTTTAAAAATATCTAGAGCACAGAAGGGGCGAGTTTATACCTATCCCCTGTACAGACCACAGATATATTCTGAATTCTAAAATAACTCTCCACCTCCCACCCTTTACCTTATTTTAAGCAGAGCTTATTGCATTACACAAAAATCATTGAAACTTTTTATGACATTTCTTTCAATTTTAGTTTTGCACACATACATAGACATGCATTATTTGTTTAATTTTTATTTTAAATGTCAAGAGATCTATTCAATACCAAGTAATAGCGTTTATAAATTTTCTTAGGATTTAACAAGAAAATTCACCCTATTATGATAATATAAAAGTAAACAAAACAACATTCCAAAGTAAAATCACAAATGTATACTGATGACACCTGTACTACAACTATGGTAAGAGTATTGAGGACTTTTTTTTTAAATTCTATTCTGTGGACTATTTTTGCTTCTAGAAATTTTACATAGTCAGTTGAGCTGGAGTTCAGTTGGTTGTCTTTTCTTTCCATTTTGGTAATTGCAAATCTCCATTAGCTGTAAATAAGCTTTTCCTCCTAATTTTTTTTTTTAAATTTCTGGAAAATAAACAATTCTGGAACAGATCATTAGAATTATAGAATCATAGAATCATTAAGATTTGTTTAGATAGAAAACTTTGCACTGAAAAATCTGTATCCAAATAAGGTCACATTTAATTCTGGCATAGAAAATTAAGTGTTTTGAGATTCTGGTCTTAGTGCCTCTGCACCTCACAGTGATGTTAGTGTAAGTGTTGCGAAGAAAAACTGAGCTGTTCCTTAATAGAAATATGGACAAAAAAATATATAGTTATTCCAGTGTTTTAAGTCATTTTTTAAAAATATTATTTTATATTTACGTATATAATACAAATATATATACATGTATGTATATATAGAGACGGAGAGAGAGAGAGGTCATCACTTGAACATTTTAAATATACATGTATATATGCAGCTGGATTAGTGACTATGCAGTTTTAGATGAATAAGAAATAAGCTGTGTGCTTTATCTTCTTGATAAAATTAAATGTGGAAGACAGTGTGAGATATTTTGATCTTTTTTTATGCTTGTCAGTTCATAAGATTTCTTTTCTTATGATAATTGAATTGATGCATAATTGTCTGATATGTATAATTTATATTGCTTTGTTTTTACTAATTGGTTCCTGATTCCTTCTCATTTGACTTCCATAATTTAAATAATTACAGACATCCAGCAGTTATATAAGCCAATATTTGCAAATTAATCTGTAAACTGAGCTCATCGTTTGGCAATTGATTAAATGTTTTCATCTGCTTCTGTTTCTCAGTCTCTTCTTTCTATTTTAACCAGCTCTGACTTCCCATTGTTTCTTCCATATGTTCTCCTCAGAGGATGATGTTACGTATTACAAGATATTTATTAATTTTTAACATTGCCATAAATAATCTGCATTTACATATTACTAATAGTAGTTTCTCTCATTTTTATGTTGTTTACTTCAACATATACAATTATTAACTGTGTTTCTGTTTTCCTTTCACCTCATATTAATACATATAAACATTTAAGAGCGAACTCACAGTGTTAATTGTACAACAAGGAGGAGTTCACCGTTAATTTTGGATCAAATTCTCTTCAGATGTTATTAACTTTATAGTTGACACAAATCTTGTCTTCTTTTTGGCCAAACGTTATTTAGAATTTTACAAGGAGACTAACAGTATTCATGATGGTAGAAATTTCCACCTACTGAAAACAAGGTTTTGTTTTCTGAACCCAGAAGTATCTTCTCAAATAAAATAGTTTTACTTGCAAATTACTTGCATTGATGGAATACTTATTGCTCTATAAAATTTCCTGTTTCATTTAATATTACAACACAGTCACTTGTTTAGATACTGTTAATACTTAAAACATATGAAAGCCATAAAATTTTGTCTTTTCAAAACACATTAACAACCTGACTTGAGCCATCCTGGTCAGAAACAATGACAGTTAGAAGAAACCTTCTAACAAAGCTGCTTAGTGTGATGCATGGCACCTACTCAGTGTAAAGCAGACAGCGTAGAAGTTAAGGCAAGACGAGGACTACAGAAAGGAAAACACCAGCTCTGACATGTACAAAGCAGAACAGGCAGTTCAAGACAGTGATATCCTGAGATGGTCTTCTGCAGATTGAGAATGAAAATCAAATATGTCTGATAAAAAGGTTTGTAGAATGGTGTTTACTGGCATGAACTCTGCCAACTCCACTAGATCTGGCTGAGAAGGAGTTATTTTCTTCATGGCATCCTATATTGTGCTGTGTTTTATATTAGCGTACAAAACAATGTTGATAACACACAAGTCTTTTGGTTATGGACGGAAGGTGCTTACATAATATCAAGATCTGTTCTGCTTCCCACACTGTTCCCCAGAAAACAGACAGCAGTAGGCAGCAGACTGGGAGGGGACGCAGTTAGGGCAGCTGACTCCAACAGACCATATGAAGTCATGTTCAACACTAAAACTGAGGGGCTGTTTTTCCAAAATATCTGTTGCTCAGAAATTGTCTGGAAGTGAATGATTGTCTTTGCATCCAGTCTTTTGTTGAATTTTTCTTTATTTCGTCATTTATTTAATTGTCTTTATCCCCACCCATAAGCTGTTGTGTTTCTTCCTTGTTTTCTGTTTTTGTTTTTTGTTGTTTTGTTGTTGTTATTTTTTTCCCTTGTTTTTGCCCTTCCAGTTCTATCCCTCATCCTGAGAAGAGGAAAGGAGTGAGGGAGCCCTGGGGATTACTGCCAGTCAGGATCAACCCACCACACCAGCCTAAAGATAACCTTTTCACATGAACTGCTGGAGTGGCTCTTTAATGCATAATCCTTTGTGATGCAGGACAATGGTACTTTTCATCTGTGTAAAGACTCTTAAAGTTGATTTCAGCGAACTGTTAAACGTATCTTCACCCTGTGAAAGGCCTAAAGTTTCTAATTCTGTAGACATATGATGTCCTTGTGATCTGAACTCAGATTTCTTTTGTGATAAGCTAACTCCTAAACATTAGAGTGAAAGGGAGCCACAAAATCCTGTGACTCCAAATGCAGGACATTGACTAGGACTCTAGTCTCTGTTCCTCCAGATTTATGACATGATCAAATAGTTATCTATTAGAATTTTGCTAGTGGCAGAAGATAAAAAACAGTCGTAGTTTTCTTTATCATCAAAGAGTGTTATTTACTTACGAAAGTTGTCTACACTTCTACAGATTGAAGTTATGCACCCTTGGTTTCCTCATCTTGTCTTGATATTTCTTGGAAATTCAAGAATTATTTTATCAAAGGTTATGGCAAGACATGTCAAAGCAAAAATTTTGTGTTATGCATGACCTTTAAAATGCAACAATTGCTTTTTTTTTTTTACGTTAGTATTAAAATATCTGTTTAATAAACCAATAACATAAGCTAAGAAATTATTATTTCTGCTAACTACAAAAAAAAAAAATAGAAATTGATTCTGTGATGTTCTGAAGTCAATAAATCTGACAATATAAGGATAATTTAGATTGATATTTGAACAAAATATAATTTATTTGGCTCTGTTGTTCACTCCTCCCTGATTATCTATGTTCTTATACTTAGAAATTATCTTAGAACTTCTCAGTAAGAAAACTGTATACTAAATAAATAAATAAATAAATAGCCACTAATTCTATTTTTATAATAAAAAACAATGGGAAGGTGGTAAATGAGTAACTGAGTGATACCGGTGATATCAGTAACATTCTTTCTACAGTGGTTTGTAATACTAGCTTGCATTGCAGACCAGAAAGTAGAAAAGTTAACAGCTTACAAAACCTATTTTCCACAGCACTGACATTTAGAAAAAGAAAATAATTACCTTAAGTGCACTACTTTAACAGACAGTTACCATGCAAATGAATATCTGACATCCTATAAAAATGTTAAAGAAATAAATCTGTGAAAAGTAATGGAATTTGAAAAACTTTTGTACATTTCTAAATAGAATGGAATAGAGTAAAATAAGATAGCTTAGTTGGAAGGGATCTTCAAAGATTATGTAGTCCAACTGCTGAACCTCTTCATGGCTAAATGCTGTTTTAAAAAAGAAAGAGAGAGAGAGAAAGCATCTTGTCAACACATAAAGTATGATTGTTAAAAACTATGACAAGTATCTAAATTTCTTAACATTTTTTTTTTTTTTTTACAAATCTCTTGGAATCCATATTTTTAATTAGTTTTTGTTTATATATTCAGTTTGTTGTCCCACCAGGAGCAGGACACTGGGGGCACTGGGGCACCTCCCTGGGGTCAGGAATGGGCTGAGGCTGAGCCATAGACCCAAGGGTAGGCTTGTCTGGGGCAGGGGCCCACATATCATAAAGATGTAATGAATTGTCTGTTGTACAGTATAACTTCCTACTGTAGCAAGAAGGGCAATGCCATGGGACTAGTAGTAATAGTCTTAGACGCCGAATAGAAATACCACAGTAGTTGTGCAGATGTTCTTTCATTGGTCTGTGGTTAGAAGATGAGAAGAACAGAGATGAGAAACTCTACCAGCAGAATAGTTCTTTATCTTTTCTCTCCCTTCTCTGTTGCTTTCTGTAGTGTATAATTCCTCAGCTAATATATGCTACAGCTGCTGAATTCAAAGTTGGCCCTTGGTTTTATCTCCTACAGTATACAGTCTGTGAATGGAAGACATAATCAATTCTCATCACAAGCAGCACATTTTGTTTTCTTTCTAAGGAATATGCTGAATATTATTTGAGGCTTTATCACTTTCTCTAACATATGGGGCTTTTTTAGAATTCACCTGACCTACATGTGGTTAAAAATTAGGTCGCAATAGCTGATAAGAGACTATGATACGTGTTACATTCCCACGTGATAGAATTAATATTTGTATCTCTTTTGCAGTGACTGGGAAGCTATCCTACCTACAGAATCATACTTAAGCAAATGCATAATAAAAAGAAATCTACAGTGATTTTCTAAAATTATGATTGGGCTTGCTTCAAAATTTTATTCAAATGTCTGATTATATTGGATCTTAATACCTTGGAATTTTGACTTCATAGCTCTTTTCCTCTAAAATACAGTAACAAGCAAAGTTTCTATATCAGCTAGCAGTGATTAATGGCAGACCTCTGAAATCCTAGGAATTTAATCATTTTAAGGTTTCTTACTCCTAATATGAATGAGATCCCATGGGCTGCATAGGTTGGCATTGTGGTGTTTATAATTTTCAGTTACACTAGGAACAGCAGTAAAGCTCCTTTAGGATTTAAAATATAGATCACATCAATTTCTTTCTTTTTTTTTTTTTTCTGTAGAAGTAATGACTTCTTAGTCATTTTATAGAATTATTAATATGCAATAATACTTAAATTAACCAATACATTAATCTTTCTAAACCAAATAAACTATTTCGTAATAAAGCAAATAATTAGGTCGAGAACACACAGTTTATTTATTCTTCAAATTAAAACATAACACTATTAATAAATGAGCAGGTGTTAATAAAAACTTCCAACTGTGAGCTAATCAGTAACTGCCTATACAGTGTACACACCGAAAACAAGGTGTTATTAATAAAAAAAAAAACCAACCAACCAAACAAAAAAAACCATGAAATGCTACAGAGAGCTGAAAGTTAAATCAGAGTCATGCTATTCAAGAGAGTAACCTTTAAAAGGATACAATTCTAAGGGATTACATGTATCGCAGCAAATTTCTTCGCTTTACAGAAAACTCAAAAGCACACATTTAAACAAATTGTTAAGTGAGCAGTTTTGCCAATGGGAACATTTTTTTTTCCTCTGGGTTTGTGTTTCAAAGATGAACTCTGGGTGGATTGCTTGACATATAAACGAGGCTAAGCCCCCAAAGGAGACTTTTCCTCATTATGGTGTTTTACTTTTCCCATATCTGTTCACAGAAAAAAATGCTAATACAAAAATTAATGCATTTCAGCCACTTATCTTTCTGTAGATTTGTTGTAATTAGATGGCATATTTAAGAAATATTTGAGAGAGTTAACAAATAGATGGACAAATAGCAGAAAGGAAAGAACAGATGATCACTTAAATTTTATTTTCATTCAGCCTTCTGATCTATCTCTGCGTATAGAATGTGGATTCTGTTTATTTGGAAGTGAAATACTCTGAGATTTTTTAAAAGAAAATTCATGAAACTTATAGCAGTAAAATTTGTTTTATTCTTGATTTTATAACTGTATGATGGATATTTTGTCATATCAGTCACTATTTTTATACTTTAGTAGGCTGAGGAGACAGAGCAATCTGAAAAACTTTGCTCATATGTGCAACAGAGAGGACATATTGATGTGCTGTTTTTGCTCATCAGCAGTGTTAGTTATTTGTTGGTTTTAAGAGGACAGACATGTGGAACAAAGTCAAGACAGTTTTTATAGCATCTGTAATCTATACGTTCTTTGTAAATGAACAGACCGGATGGGAACTTCTGCAGTTTGGTTATGTGGCAGACCCATAGTAAAATGACTGTAGGAGAACAGAGATTGAAGTATAAATTCTGATGGCAATTTGGGCAATACATTCATATGTATCAGAGCATCACTACATTCTTCACCAAGGCAGGCCACAAATTTAGTCTATTTAGTCTATTAGTTGACCCTAATAATGGAATAAATTAGCAGACTTTGAAACATGTTGGGATCTGCTAAGCACTTTCAACCAGTTTTATCTTTTCAAAGCTCCCAAAACCCAGTGGATATTAGTAACTTTACTTTGTTCAGAAAGCAGGGCTACTTGAACACCAATGTTTCTTTGTGTTGTTTTTGTTTGTTTCTTTGTTTGTTTAAATATAAAAAGCGTAAGATATCAAAACGACCCACCAGCTTTCCAAAGAATCATTGGAGTTTTGTGATGTCTGGAAAAGTTTGTATGTGGCACTTTCCTAAACTTATGTCCTGCCACAACAGGAGTCAATTAATTCACAAAATGGCATGCTTGGATATTCAACTGTTTGTAGCGGAAGCACATAGTTTTGACTAATGATCATTGAGAGTGGCCTTACGTGAGCAGAAAAGATCAGCAAGTTTAACCTGGTTCTAATGATCACGTGCTGGGATAATTCTCTAAAGACTCAAATACGTAATCTACATTCAGAAAAAAAGAGATCTGAAATTCCAACTGTCTTTCCCAGTGAGAATATTTGCTGGGATATCATTTTTCTCAATGCTGTATTTTATTTAGACCTTTTAAAAATGTATGTAGGATATAACTTTTTATTTTTTCAATATTCAGACTTTTCTGGAAGCATATAAAAGATATGCAGATATTTACTATGTGAATTGAGCACTTGAGAAAGGCATATGCAAAATCTGTAATATTAATATGAGGAGCAAAAGTACTTGCTTGGCAATAACACAGCTATGTGTAGTCCCAGGGGATGCTCCATTTCACACACCACTTTGTGTCATTGCTCAGCTTGCTGTATAGAAAATCTCAATCATACAAGTGCTGAACTATCATAGGGAAAGAAAATAGGAAATACTGTTTTATGGAATTCATTTTCAGTCAGTAGAATTAGGCATAATAAAAAAAAAAAAGAACTCACACAAGAATAGTGATAACAGTTAACAGGCTGCTAGACTGCTGGTAGAGTCCAAGTTTTATGACTTTTAGCAATACAAAATGTACAGATATTGCACAGTTCCTATATTTTGTCAGGTCCCTTTTCTTTCTTTTCAGTTTTATTGGAATCTTGAAAACTTTCATCCAACTGTAAGAATAATGCAGAGGTCTTATTTGTTGATGGTGCCCAGATTTATTTATTTATTTGTTTGCTTGTTTGTTTGTTTAGTGACTAGGATCTAATCTGCCATAAATTCTAGTAATACACTAGAAATAATAATGAAGTAGCACTACCTGAGTAGTATCTGAAACATACAAAAGTATTATAAATTAATGATAAGTTATGAAGTTTCTCTGTCATAAATTGAAGTGATTCAGCAAAACAGAGAAACAAGTGGCATTTTCTGTCTTATTCTTGTCTATTAAAGACAAAGCATATAAATAAATTCATTTGCAAAGTGAAGAAGTCAGCCTGGGAGATTATTTCTACCTTGCTCTCTCAGGAAAGCTTGCTTTCTTGAATCTGCAAATTTGTGTGGGTATCTTCTACTTAAGGCAATTATTTTAGAAAATTTGAATAAAGAAAATCTGAAAATAGATAAAGTGGGTAATTCATATATGTTTGAATCACTGGCTTTCTCAAAAATATACATAAGAAGTCTACAAGCACATCTTAACCAACTTTCTATATTATCTTTTGCATTAAGTAGTGAAAAACTTGCTTCTTTCCTATATTAATTTTCTACCCCCTATTTTGTCTTCCCTTGTCACACTGAATTCTTTCAGTCATCTCCCTTAATTACCCAGGGAAGAGCAGTAGTAGAGGCAATGGTGATAAGGAAATTCTGCATTGTCTCTTACAGAAGAAAAAAAATTGCCATCAGCAGTTTCTTCTGAAATATCTGATGCTAAAATATCTTTACAATATAATAATGTCATTCTTTGAGGCTTCCTACCTTAGATAAGGTAGTAGAACGTGGTCTCCAGTTTATAACTTTAATCTCCTAAATCACTGGATGACCAGCTGTTTTGATTCAGATGTTAACAGGATAAAGGACAAAACCAAATGTTTATTCCCTATATCCCAAACTAATGTCCCAAACACTGAAATGTTCCATCTTCATGTGTAACACCACAGAATAAATAAATCATCAGCAAACCCAAAAGAACCATAATAATGTTTGAAGGAACTGCAAGACATGTTTGAAGGAGCACTCTCTCAAAAATCTAGCTCATCTGTTGGACAGGAATTTGGTATGATTCCAGAGCCAAGCAATGGCAAAAACCCCTTAAATAGAACCCTCAATCAAACAAATGGAAAAATAAACAAATAAACAAACAATCAAGAGATGGAGATTCAAAGTAAAAATGGAGCTTTGATCTGTATTAACATCTGACTTCTCTGCTATCCACATAGAATAATCAGAAACTTCTTCCATTCATATCACTTATATCCAAGTTTGTTTTGCAAGGACATTGTAGTATGAGCCTAAGTCCCATGACTGGAAAAGAACTCAGTGGCTATACTAATAAAAGGCTTCTATATTTTCATTTTTGTATTAGTTTCAGAGCAGCTTATGTAGTCTAAAGGATAATTTACAACTTCAAGAGCATTTCATGCTGCTGCCTAACTGTTAAAACAGCATCATAATTCAATTTACAATTGTGCAGAAATCAGGACCTTTCTTTCATGTTAGCCTTGTTACTTAATGTGAACTGTGTCAGGTAATATATAAAAGTCTGAAAAGCTACTCCTTTTAGATTTGTGTTAAATGTTAAGTAGTTCCTTTTATATTTATTAAAGGACTTGACTGCCTGGTTTGATAAAGTGAAAATTCAGATTTTAAAGATAACTTTTTGGCAATATATCTCCTTTGATGTGCACAGACCTTTCTGAGATTTTAAATTGTGCTCATCTCCAATATTCCTTAGAAAAGCTTTTTAATTACTGTTTTTGGTAGGTCTTATTATCATAAATATCCCCTACTGCATTCTTTTCAGTTTTCAATAACTGAAATTGCAAGAAAATCCTACATGGTTGTTTCTTATCATTCTATCTAATATCTAATATCTAATTATACAGATTTCCATTGTGATTCCCATAGTGGCTGATTTTATTATTATTTTTTAAATAACTTTCAGGGATTCTCTTTCTCAGAATAGCTTTCACTCTTTCAGTCAGTTTTGGAACTGAACAATCATGAATCCAGCACAAGAATTTTGCTTTTTGGAAACTCCCTAAAAACAATAAAACCACAGCACAAAATTTGGACATCATTCCACTACATGGTTCTTAAAAATACCTATTGATTCACTCAAAATCTGTGAGTGAAATGCAGTGCAGAATTTCCATTGCCTTTTCTGGATGTTTATCCACGATTAGATTGTTGCAGCGTCTTGAGCAAGCATCTTAGAAACCGTTCTTACTTTATTTGATATAGATAGTAATAGTACCAAATCCTAGAAGATTTCCATCCACTGTCATGACTATAAACACTTCCGAGCCATAGAAATATTTAAGAGTTTGAGAGATATGCTCACTTAGTACACTGTGAAGAAGAATACAGTGAGAAAGTTATAAAAAAGTGAAACCCTTTGAGATTCTGGCCAGTTTTTACATAAAGAGTTATCGATTGCCAATAAGGTATGAAGTATTCAAAACATTAATCCAATAAGATGAGCTAGAGAAAATAAATCATTCACTTTTCCACTCCAGATAGGAGAAGATCATGTTTAACACCATATTTTTATGTTATTAGTTTTTCTTGGCCCACGAGGACGAGGTTCAACAAGGTGTTGCACTTGCGCCAGAGTGATCCCAGATATGTTTACAGACAGGAAGAAGAACTTACTGAGAACAACTTGTCCAGTGTGGGAAAGAGAAAGCTCAGGGAAGACTTCATGGTGGACTTCCAATATTTGAAGGGAGCTTTTGAAAAGGAAGAGGACCAATTTTTGACATGATCTGACAGGACAAGGGGGAATGGCTTTAAAAAAATAATAATAAATAAAAAATGAAAAAAAGAGGAGAGATTTAGATTAGATGTTAAGCAGAAATTCTTTACTCTGAGAGAAGTGAGTGTAGCAGATCAAAGAAAACCACTTCATCTGTGGTATGCCTGGAATTGTTTGAAACACTTCAAGATGAGACCCTCACCATGATATCAGACTAAAGGCTGAGGAAGTGATTTGGAGGCGGGAGCCCCATGGAGATAGGATGGCCTTGCTCTGTGCATACCTCCCTTGTTGTCTGCAGAAGTTTTGACTGCAAAACTGTTCACGGCAAACCTGTTTATTGCTTCACTGTTTGCAGTTGAAACTATATGATCTTTAAGGTCTTTTACAACCAAAGCAATTCTATGATTCTATTATTTTATGACTTTATGCTTCTATGATTTCTATGATTTCCACTGTTTCTAAGAGTGGAACTTAGAAGTTTGTATTCTCTTTTATTTTCAAAGAAATAAACATTGTAAGTAAGAGATTCACAGCATTTAATTTAGGCAATGGGTATGATCTACAGAAGTGGGGCCCAGTTTAGCCTACAATACTATGTTAATTTTTAGAGAAGTTCCATTGCAATTACAACAAGAATTAGAAGGAGGTGGAAAAACCTCTCCCTTGCCCTTTTTCATGTGATCCAATTAAATTCAGTATAATTATTTATACATATAAATAATAATAACAATATAATTATAATATAATATATATAATACATTATAACAATAACTAATATAATAAATATTATTCAGGATAATTATTCTGTTAGTCCTTTTCTAGCATTGCAACTATGTCTCACTATTACAGACAACTGGAATTGTGTTTGAAGGGAATTAAATAAAAGATCAGTATAGCTTTGATAGGTCAAAACATTCATGGAAGATTGTAAAGGTGGTGTTGAAACACAAAGGCTAATGTATCACCTTAAGCATAATCCTGAACAAATCACGATGTGCCCCAAAATCCTCTAGAAGATTAGAAATTATAGATATTCAAAAAAAGAAACTTGCTGTTAAGACTAGCTGAATGTTTTGCAAATCTCTGTGCAAAAGGCTGCTTAAAATATCTTTTCCAGATGAGGTTTATTTGTGAATAATTGCACAGTTAGGTTTGATCTAGAATGGCTTAGTTACATTTTAGATTGTTGTTTTTTGGCAGCTACTCTGAGTAATCCCTCCATAATCCCTTCATAAACTAAGCTTCCAGGTCTTTTTCCCCTGTTTTGTTATTTTAATCTTTAATGCTCCAAATCTCAGGTCCCTGGATGTCTTTGATAAGCAGACTTGTGCTCAGATTCTCTCTCATTCTGATATTACTGGAAAAACAAACAAAAAAATTAAAACAAATAAGCAACAAAAAAATGCAAAATGGATAACTGACAAGTTCTATACTTTCTATACCATCCTAACCTCATTTACTGTTATTTCACATAATATATTCTGCCATGTCCATTCTTGCAACTTGTTCATGTTTTTCAGTGTCACTGGGATATTTACAATCCACCATACCAATCTTAGAAAACATGCACTGTTGAAGAAGAAATCTGTACACATTTTGTTAAGCGATTTGAAATTACAATTTTCAGAGGAAATGGGGTGGGAAGGCCTATGACACATGGTGTTTTCTTCTGCTGGCAAAGACAGCTTCCCTCAACTTTGGTGGTATAATGAGAGAGTTGGTAGGGAAGTTGTAGCACTTCGTAGATAGTTCCACTTAGAACTGTTTTGCCCCACATATTTCATGAACATCTTGCACATATTGCATGTTTCCTTTTTTTTTTTTTGGTGAAAAAAATATTCTTTTGTTAATGTTTCTGGAAGGATGGGGGATTGTAAGTTGATGGCAGAGGCCCTAATAGCAGATAGGAGGTAGCCAAGGCATATTTGCTTACACTGTCAAAACAGGAAGGGTTATCAGTCCCTGGGAAGTGAACAAGACATTTTTAGGCACATCTGAAGATAGTAGAGGTCTGACTTGAGAATTGTAACAAAACAATATTCCTGACGCTGTAATAATTTTGCAAATTCAAACAGCTGCATTTTTGGGCAGTTTTTCTTAGATTGACCAACTCCTTGCTATGTGAGATGCTCATGAACAACTTTGAGCACTCAATTAAGTGCTGATGTGCCTCAGGTGCTGATGCACTTTCTGCTGCCAAGTGTGGGAGGGTCTTCTAAGCTTTCTGACCTTTGTACAAAAGCTGCTTTTCTCAGAGGTTTTGGAAGTTGCAGACTGCTTATGCACTCCTACTTTGTCTAAAAAGCATTGTGATTTCATACAAAGTTTATGGCAGATAGTAAAGCTGATTATATACCATTCAGATTAATACTGTTCTGCTACATAAAATTCATATTTCATGCATTTGGAACACAGCGGCTGAAACCTTAATGACTGCTACTACTTCTGAACATTACTGTGGCTGCAGAAAGCACTCTTTTTATTATCTATTGCTTTAATGCTTGCAGACCTTCATTATTCTAGTAAACTAAAACTAAACTAATATAAATCCTTCTATTTAAACTCTTTCCTGCTGAAATGTTCATAAGTAAGAGAACTAGAAAAGATCACCATTTGCAAACAACATTTATTCAAGCCTTAATAATTTCTGATTTCTTACGTCTTCCTACTGTTGGAACAATGATGACTCAAATGCATCTCAGATTCAGGTGAAGCATTTCTATTTTCATGAATCATTTCACTAATTTTTTCTCTGTGGCTTCAAAGCAGTATTAAAATGAAAATATATTCCTTAAGAGAGACTACTTCCCTGTTCTTTATCGTAAGAAAAGTGTGTTTGAATTGAGTTGTCTTTGCTTTACTTTCTTCCTTTCTTTTTTTTTTTTACTAAATATGAAGTGACCAAACGTATTAATTTTAGCTAATAATATGAAATAGCTTTGTTTACATTTTCTTTTTTTAGTGATACAATTTTCGATACCTAAAATATAAAAGGCTACACTTGATTAGTATTATTTCTCTTTTCTCTCTTGCCTTTCTAACTCTGACAGATTCCAGAAATTTCTTGAATTCAGTGGATATTTATGCTTATTTATACACTTATGTTTAAAGTTTGTGGTAATGAGGCATTATTAATAAGTCTATATCCCATAATTTTGAGCTGATATATAACTACCTTCTGGAAGAATAGCTTCCTTACTTTGTTTTCATCTTCTTGCTGACCCACATCTCTTTCAGCATCACCTATGATATTTAGTATTTTATTCCCTTAAAATAAACTAAAATCTAGTCATAGATTACATGTAATGTGAGATAACAATTAAAGCACATAGAACAAATTTAATATTATGTAGTCAGTATTGCACCCCAAAGTAGATTTATGTATACTTCACTCTCCACGCACAGTATTTAATATTTATTATTCTTATGTGAATGTATCTGATTGAAATACCTATCTTTCCAAAGTAGGGATAATGCACATAAGAGAACATATTGAACAAAGCCATTCCTAATTTAAGTAATTGCCATATGCAAAGGAATATTTCTGCAAATGCTGATCTCTTAAATATAAATCTGCCTAATACTCAAAGTCTCATTATCCCTCATATCATGAGCATTATGAACTTCTCCTAAAAGGACTATTATTAATTTTCTGTGGGGTTAAAAGACAGCAGACAGATTAAATGAAAAAGACATGGACTGGGGGTAGAGAAAATAAAAATAAAATGTAGCCAGACAGTTTTATTTTTACATCTAGTAACAGAAAAGATATATACTTATTATTTTATTTTATTTTATTTCTTATTTTCAAAAACGAAAGGAAAGGTTAACGCTGAAAACTTCAAACTGAAGTCCAAATACCATTCATCAGGATTTTTTGCCCTATCTTCTTGCGTCACTACAAGCTCAAGGTATCAGAAGAGGAACTACTCTGCTACGATTTTTGAAACCTCTCCTGTCTTCAGCACACTGCGCAAAATCAATACAAACAAAGTTGAGGTATGAATTTAAGACTGATTGGTTAACTGCACTAAATCCTTGTGTGGACAGTGATTTAAGGTTTTTTTTTTTTTTTTACTTAATTTATCTTTATTAACTTACTGAATTTTTCAAATAAGAATGCAATGAGATTAAACTAAGCAAATTTGTCATTCTAATTAATTTTCCTGAAGGTTCAGGGAAGTTAAGTACTTGCTTACAGAAACCCTACTATCAAGAGCAAGAGCTGTTCCTTTACAATATTTCCATTCTTCTGAGCCTGGAAAGCAAAAGATGTGAACAATTTTCTCCTTTAAATGACTGAATTTGATTTCATTTCAGAAATGATCTCAGATTAGGGGAGATGCACAGTATTTGTCCACACATTATTTTATTCTTGTCTATCTAGAGAAGTTTTATGCCCATCCCTTTTGACTCTGTCAGACGTGATTTGAATTCAGTGGACTTAAACAAACCAACAAAAGCAGAGTCATTCTCACTCAAAACAATATCTGAGAAAACACAATTGAAAATAGATCAGGACTCAGGATGTGTTAAAGTCACTGCATCTGGAAGCATAGTAACATCTAATTTTTGCTTCTTTTCGAGGCTTACAGAAATTAGTGTGCTACAAAATCTTCTACTTTTGACTTCAAATGGAAAAATGCATAAAACAATGTTTTTAATTGTATTTATTTTCCAAATATAAGCAAAATATGAACCTTATTGTGTTTTTAAAGATAAAAATTAAGGTAGCTGCCAAAACTCAGTGGAGCTAGACCTTTATTTGCAGACTTCTGTGGAACAAACCATTTATTTGCACACTCTGTTTTCAGTTATGAGATGTCACCTGAAGTATTCTGTGGCAGATGTGAATTTTTTTTCTCTATTTTCTTGCTTTAAAAAACTATAATTTGTTATTCATGAATAAAGCCTGTGTGTGTTTGTGATGGGGATGGGGAAGGAATTTGAAACACAAACTAACAAAAGCATTTTAAAATTTGCTAGATAGATCAAGTAACTTTAAAAAATAAATTATATGGAATTTTATCTTCATTTCTATATGTTTCTAGGTGTCGTACCACTTGACAAATTATCTCTTCATATAGTAAGCTGTGCAATATTTTTAGTTAATGAAAATGCTGAAGCTGATGCAGAAGTCTGCAGGTTTTCAAGCAACTTAAATTTATATCTTTGTGAAGCAAAAATTTGAATTTTGAAAACAAAAAGTGCACTACTGTTATTTGGATTGGAACAGTAATCTCTTTTGCTAAGTGCCAGAAGTACTGAAATCATTTCTGTCTGTCATGGTTTTATGATTTTTGGTTATCGGTATTCCACATCATAGCATCATGTAGTGCACTGGGAGTTAAAGTGTTCTGGGTACCTGTCCCAGAAGAGAAGAAGAACTACATTCCCCAGAAGACTGTTCGCTGTATTGTTATCATTTCTGCTCAGGGGGAACAGATATAAGGCCTTGGTAGGTCATCTGACCAGGCTCTTCTTTGTCAGTCTCTCTCCCTGCTGCTCAACCGGACTGCGCATCTCGCCTCAGCGTTATGGTGAGGCCTATCCAGCTTTTGGACAATCTCTTTCTCTCTCATTATATTTGATTTATTAACTTCAATTCTAATTATATTGTATTATAGTGTGTTATCTTGCATTCCAATACTATATTTAGTAAATTAGTTTGTTTCTCCTCAGATCGTTGCCGCTGTTTTAAATTATTTTGGGGTCCCCTGTTTCCTTTTCTGGAGGGGCGGATTTTGTGAAATCCCTCTGCCCCGCTAGTCATGGAACTGGGCCAAACCAGCCCGTTAACCGTCGACACTGTCAAAAGTTGTCTATTGGCATCTTTTTGGCTCAAGTAAATAAGACAGGTCTGAGCAGGCATGTAATTGCTGCAAATATATGAAACTGAAATAAAATAAAAAATCTGAAATTAGACTATTAAGCTGAACTTAATACTATTGTGATAAAAATTTTGACTTTGATTTAGCTCTTCCTAGTGTTCATCAAATGCAACCCCCATTTCTACCAATATATTTCTAATTGACTTTATTTTAAAATATGTGTGTTATATCCAAAGATGTAAAAGCCAATATCTTTATTATTTCTTATTCACTAAAGGCACAATAATTTGGAGATATCTATTAAAAGTGCTATCACATTTTTGGCAGAATTATTTTTTTCAGCAATTCTTTTGGAAATAATGATAATTGCATACTATTCATTTTTCTGTTAGTGCGTAAGGCCTAGGTGATTTTGTCACTAATTTCTGCCATCACTAGACTTCCCACAGAAATAATCGTCTGTTACCATATTTACTGAAGAGGCAGGCAGGAAGGGGGGGAGGGAGAAGTCACAGAATTGTTAACAATTTGACAGAGATAGTCCAACGCATGGCTGAGAAACATGTCTATTTTTACTGCTTTTTTATCTCTTATTTTTTCTTCTCCTTACCTATTGCCTTCAATTTATGAGAGTAAGGACAAATGCTAATGAGCCTATAATTGGTTTAAACCACAGCAGGTCACTTCAGGGAATTTGTATTTCAAGTGCATTAGTTAAATTTTTGCAGATAATTAGCAGGTCAGTTAAACAAAATAATTTCCTGCTGCTGGTAGGCATATAGAATCAAGTACAACCTTATTTTGTTCCTACGTACACCTACTTAAAAAAAGCTGAGAATTAAAACCAAAGTGTGAATAGAGGAGAAAATGCAATTATGGTTGATAATGATTTTATTTTTAAACTAAGATGTGATACTCATCTCAGTTTTTGCTTTTTTACATTTGTGCATGTTTTTCTTGGGAAAAAAATATTGCACACATCAAGGCTTTATTTCCTTTAACCAATGCTGGCATTGCTGAAAGAATAGATGCATACTTAGCTGTTATAATGCAAAAATAATATTGTTTTCATAAAATCGTCATTACATAATATTTCCTCCCTACCAGCATTAATTTAGGAAATTCTAAAAGGGAAGATACTTACACAAAATTCTCTCCAGGACTCAGCATCTTTAAGGGTCAGAGAGGGCCAGGAATTAATACATTTCTGTTAAAATAGTCTACTTCAGACATAACTAATTACAGGACAGGAATTAATAATGGCCATATGAAAAGCTTATTTATTCCAACAATTTTGTATTCACAAATTCACCATAAAGATCTGCAAAACCAGATATTTTCCTGCTTTTCTAATTCTGCTATATCTTGTATCCTTTGCCTAAGGCATCCATTTTGGAGTCCTTTTTCCCTACTCCAGTTATGTGCCCCACTGACCTGGAAACTTTCTAGGAGTGAGTTTGTACTTCATACTTTTCTGTCCTTTGAAATCTTCACTGCTCAGTTTGGATTGGTCATGGCAGTATGAGGGAATGAGAAATGTAGCTGGAGAGGTTTAAACTACTGCAGAGCCTCTGGATACTATTCAAGATTAATAGTAACACATCGAGCATGATCAACTGCCTGATTCCCTGTTGTGAAAATAAAAGCACATATGTTAAGTTTCCAGATATATGGGCTTCCACTCCTCTCCATTTCTAGAAGCAATAACAGCGGGATTTCATGGCTAGGAAAGATGACATGAATATGCTATGTCTTCAGGCACATACACTTAATTTCTGTGTCAAGAAGTTCTTTTATTAGAAAAAAACGTGCACAGATTGTTCAGTGTCAACGTCAAAGAAGCCCATCAATGTTACAGGAATCTGTGGGTATCACAGGATGGAAAGTGACAAGCACATACTGTTGCTGGACCATAGCTAAGGTCATTATATGAGATTATACAACAGTTTTTGCTAATGCGTCATTGGTATTTCTTCAGTAAGACCTTCTAGAAAAGTCACATTTTCTATTCATATTAGAACTGGACAGTTAACAACTCAAGGGAGAGTGAGTTTTATTAAATTAGAGACATTATTAAACATAGCACGGATGAGAAAGTGAAGAATTTCTAACCATATAAAAGAAATCAGAAATGACAGAACTGATGAAACTGGAAAAAAAAAGAAAAAGAAAAAAAGAAAAATGTGGGATGGAATGGGGTGGAATTGAATTAGATAAAATGGTTTGAAATTATTCCTACAAAACAACAAAAGAGACAGACATTTGTTAATCAATTAACTATTATATGAGGGACTCAAATAAAGTATCTATTTGGAGAGAGCAATCATTCCAATTCCTACTAGTTACAAAGTGAATTAAATGCATAAACTTGAAGATATGAACTGGTAGTTCATATCATAAAACTACATTTTAAGACCATCTTCTAAGACATAGGACAGAAAGTGGTAATACCTACTCAGTCTTTTCCTATTCTTTTTCTTTTCTTCTCTACCCCTTTCCCATGGGTGTTTGTGATGTGACTTAATAAGTCAAAAGACAAATGAGTATAAGGGCATAAAGAAGAAGCAAGAGGTAAAATATTACCATCTTCTGAGTGGTGGAGAAAGAGAGAAAACAAGGGAGAGAAAAGAAATTGCTACTTACAAAATACTTGTAAGTTAGATTCCATATTTTCGACTTCAATTATGTTCCCTGACTGAAGCTGAAATGCAACTGATATTAGGCCTTAATACTTACAGTACATTTGATCAGTAAATTTGTTAAGTATAAATATTAGAGTACCTTTAACCCTCAAGTGCTGATGTCAGCATACTCCTGGGGCCTCAACCAAAGATTTCCTACTGTAGTCCACTTTACTTGAGTCTACGGTTGCAGTACAGTGCAAGTGTCCAGGTTAGTTTCAATCAGGCACTGGTTCAAGTCTATGGTTGACAATTGTGCCTGATACTAACCTGTCAAATGATAGTCATTCTGCATGTATGTTATTTTTCATGTAATTTAGCACTTAATATAAGTTTCATTTTGAATCTGTACTTAACAGCTGTTGAGTCCAGACAAGATCATCTTTATTTGATACCTAAAGCACGGAACCACCAAACCTTCTGTGAAGTTCTACAGAAGTCCTCCCCATATCTGCATCCACTGAAAAAACACAACAGAAGAACTCCTTGTTTTAGATCCCTCTAACCTAATTGCATCATGAACAGCTCTGTGTGATGGGAAGATCTTCTAGACATTCTCCTTACCCGTAGCCAGACAAGATGCTATACTATCTCTTTAACAGTTTCCACTCTTGCATTTTAAGAGTATTTAGAAAGCAGGAATTGATTCCTACATTACTTTTTTTCCCCTGTTTAAAATACAGATTTTAAAAAGCCACAGATTAATATCTGTCAGATTTAGAGGGCTGAAGACAAGGTTGTAGACATGAGAAGTAATTGAGCAAAGATAAGTAAGGTACGATTAAATAATGAAACAGTTAACTTCATGTGCTAGCTCACTCCTATAGGATACCAAATTCTCTCAGATATTTCCAAGTCTAGGGCACACGACATGCATAGGCAACCTCGTAGTTTGAAGGGAGTTGAACACCTGGAGACTTGGTAACAGGAGAGAAATCATGCTGAATGTGTCCCTACCAAATGAATTTTATAAATAAAAAATGTGTGCCTTGGGCTTACTCTTTTCAAACAGTAAAAACAAACTTTCAAGTTGGTTTATTTAAAATTATTACTTCACATTCCTTTGGCTGCAAATTTTCATTCTTCCTCCATGATCTCATAAAAAATATTTGCCATAGTCAAATTTTACATAGTGAGTATAATCACAAGAAAAAAACAGTTGCATATAAGGTACAATACTGACAATATAAAAATGAAATGCAAAATGAGAAATGCCAGCTGGAAATGGAATAGCTTTAAGGAAAATTTGTCTTTCTTGTATGCAAATAGACTCCACAAACAATTGCTTGTAGTAAAATGTGTGAATTACTAACAGAAAAGCAAAGCTGAAGTTGATCCAAATGATAGAATCTTTTCTAAAAGAATTTTGCTTATGCTGTGCAATTCAGTTCTGTATTTGAAAATAACATGAATCAAGCTTTATTGCTTTAAAAGAGGCATGGGGAAAGAAAAGCTTTGCTCTTGAGACATCCACTCTGTAAACTCTTAGGAAAGAAAACATATCTTCATATCAAGATCAAGAATCTTAAATGCCAGTGTATTAAAAAGTACCCTGACACAGTGCTATTTTATTCTTCCCCACACACAAGATAACACCAAAGTCTTGTGCAATTTCTAGAAACCTTTCTGCAGTAAGAGATCTTCACACTTTTCATACTTCTGTGACATTCAGAAATGTTTTTCACTAGCAGTAGATAAAATAGTTCTTCATTTTTTCCTTCTTCAGTAACTTACAAATGCTTTTTCTTTCATTCCTGTGATACATGCAGGAACAAGAGACTGAAGGTGTTACATGCAATATACAAACCATTTTCTGGAAAAAGTGGATGTAGCAATGAGGAAATACCTACCATTTTGATTTTGTTACGCAGCACACCGTACTATGTGTAAACTAGGTAACTCTAGAAATAAAAGTGCTAGGGAAGATGGTCTAATTTCATCGTATCTGAGCTATTAATATATAGTTATATATATTCTAATATATACTATACTATACTAATATATACTATATATAGTCAACTGTGAGTGAATTCAAGATCAGAGGAAAGATTAATGATATAGTCTGCCCATAACATCTCAATTAGTTAGTGAACATAAATGAAAAATTCCTCATATATTTACTACCACAACAACTTAAAGAATTACAGGCTTGCAGTAGTTCATCCTGAGTTAGCATCCAGCATATTTATTTAGGTCATTAATTGCAAAGGGATATCTTACTTGTTCTTAAAACCTTCTGGCATCACTTCTGGTGAATCAACAGATCTCTTAAGATACATATTCCAATTACTCATTCTTACTTGATAACAATTTTTCTTAATGGTTTAACTTTTTTTTCTTTTTTTAATCTTACGTTTCTTTTCCATAGCTATCTTTTATATATCTAAAGCTTCCTTGCCTATCTGGCTTGTGAGCTCAGAGCTTATTTCCTGTTCTGTGGAACCACCACTTCCCCGTGCTGCTTTCCATTCTGTACCATTTTGCAGTAGGTTATTTCTGCATACATAATGTTTCTAACATATTGCGAGTTGAGACCCTTATATATATGATACTAATACTAAGTGCACCAGCAACCTGTACAAAAACAGCATTGTTTACCCCTCTTGATGTAGACTTCCCTTTCTACTGAAGAGCAGACCACCTTTCTTCTTTTTAGTTCCTTCTACTCCTTGTGTGATTATATTTTATAATTTTCTTATCAATATTCTGTATGTTAATTAGCTGCATTTCAATATATGTTTTAGTCCTTTTTAGTTTGCTTCTAAAAGCTACTAGTGGATTTTTCTGTTTACTCTCAGTCATATGATAAAATTTCCACTTGGTATATGCCTCTTTTATATCTTTATGATCAATAGAAAATTGTAGGTTAATCTTGATATTCTATTACGTATGTTATCTTTTCTTTCCGCAAGGGAATACTACGTGTTTGTACTTCTAGTATTGCTTCTTAAATGAATGGACAATTCTCCTTAAACGTTTGAATATATGAGATAACATGTCAGTTCTCTGCAAACCTAGTTTCACAGTGCACATAGTGATTCCATTCCACTATTGCTTCTTCTTCATTGAGGAACATGAAATCTTACCAGTTTGAGTTTATGACTTTTCCTTCTATATTAAATAAAATCAGAATCTAGATGTCACATTTATTTCGCTTTCCTTTTAGAGACAGTCTGGTGCTTGGCTCCTTGTAGAAAAGAAAGAAAAAGTTTTTGGGAAAGATGGATTAGAGAGAGGATGGCAAAGGCTGAGATCAACCACAGAACAAATAGAAACTGGTTAATGATGCAAGATGGCCTAGCATGTAGTTCATGGACAAAATATTAAGCACTGAGAGGCAAGGTTAATGTCATTATGTGTGGTTATATAGTGAACATAAAACAAAGAAAGATACTAAGAGGACAAGGAAGGACATGGACTTAACAAATCCAGCTGTTAAGAAGGCAGTTAAGAAAACATTCTTATGAGACGTTTAGTAAATTGTGCTTGCAGAAGAAAACATTCAAAAATTGTTGGAATATATGTTTTTATGCTATAATGATCTAGATTATTTGAGTTTGAGTAGTTACTTAATATATTTCTAAGACCCTTCAATGTACCCTTTTCTTAATGAGGAAATTAAATAAATGAACATGTATATCATTTTGAATAAAATGACTATCTGCTGCAGAGTTGTGAATATGCTTAGTCCCAATTATCTATCAATACTACTATCGTTGCATTTGTTGAGGAAAAAGCAAAGTTTAAAAAAAAACAACACCCTACATGAGATATCCTTTTGTTCTGTCCTAACTGAGTACTCTCCCAGTTACTGGGCAAGCATGAGAAACAGAGAAAACCCTTTTTTCTGTTTAAGAACTCTTCTGCAACAACTGAAGCATTGCTGTGCTATCAACACTGTTTGCATCACAAATCCAAAACAGCAACATATGTGTTATGATGAATAAAATTAACTGTATCTGACCAAACCAGTACACAAGTAAAGATTCTTACAGAGATGACAGTGAGGACAACTCCCAAGACACCCTTTACAATCACTGACATTCTAAAAGAAGAAGTGGTGATCCAAACAAGCAGGTTAGTTTCTGTTCTTCATGATCTCTTGGTGAGTTCTTCTCAGAAAGCTTACAGCAAACCTATAGACATTCTTATATGAGAGTATGATACATTTGTCTATCACTGTCTATTTGTTCTCTTTTTATATACTTACGTCTTTTTATATGTTATATATATGACATATTTTATATATTATGTATGTATATAATACATATATTAACATAATATATGTATTGTATTATATATATATATCACTCCCTGTAGTTGAGCACTCCATCTATCCAATCTTCTAGATCTGAATTTGTAATGAGGTTATATTTCTCTTCTCTACAACAAAATATATGCAGTGTATATTATGTTTTATCATTCCTTCAGTATTTTATCATAACTATTAAAATTACCTTGGCTAAGGCACGACCCTGAATACTGTTACTGAAAATTAAAGGATTTTATTATTATTTGATGATCTCATTTCCAGACACACAACAGATTCTTGCTGAACCTATTCCTGTAATACTTATTGATGACATACAGCACAATATAATCTAGCACTAGAATGAAAATAATGTTAAGTTTAGAAGTTACACATAATAATTGGATTTAATATTGTTGCTTTTTGCAGCAGTGACTTCCTGTATTGTTTTTTTTTTAATAAAGCCATTATGATAAAAGAGTAGTTTCTAAAAAAAAATGTTTCAACATAATTATTTTTCAAGGTACAGTAATGAATTTGAATTGTTCTGAATCAGTATTAAATTGCACATGGAACTGGAAATATGTTTTTAAAAGATTAGATTGGTGGGGGAAATTGGTAAAGGGCTAAATAGAAGAATTTGAACTAGTTCTTTCAAAAACATCTGACAATTTAGCAAATATTGTATTTCAAGTTACTTTACCTTTGTTGTCACAACAGTGATT
Organism: Pavo muticus; assembly: GCA_016647715.1. NCBI lineage: Eukaryota > Metazoa > Chordata > Aves > Galliformes > Phasianidae > Pavo > Pavo muticus. Next base: position 344,648 of record JACDJE010000431.1, on the reverse strand, counting down.
AGGCATCTAAGCCCCTAAAGGAGTGCTTTCCATCTTAGCTTTCAAAATTTCCCTGCTAATCTAGCTCATGTGTGATATAGAATCATAGAATCACAGAATAGTTTAAGTTGGAAGGGATTAAAGATCACCTAGTCCAACTCCCCTGCAGTGAACATGGATACCTACAGCTAAATCAGGTTGCTCAGAGCCTGGTCCAGCCTGGCCTTGAATGTCTCCAGGGATGGGTGTCTTGTAGTGTCAGCTGGGATGGAACTGTTTTCTTCAGAGTGTCTGATTTGTTTCTAGGAGAAAAACTATGATGGTAATACACCATTATTCATAGTTGCTGCTAAGCAGTGTTGTACAGAGCCAAGGCCATTCACAGCAAAGGGCCAAGGAGCTGGGAGGGAGCAGAATTAGGACAGCTGACTTAAACTGGCCAAGGAGACATATGACATATGTCATATGACATATGACAACATGTAAGCAGAGTTTTGAAGGGAGTGGGAGTTCATCTTGCTCTCTTCCATTGCTTGGAGGGCCAACCGGGCATCAGTCAGGAGGTAGTAAGCAATTCCTTGTGCATTACTTGTAATATATATATATATAGCCAATTATTTTCCTTTCCCTTTTCTGTCTTAGTAAATAGTTTTATCTCAACTCACAAGTTCTACTTTGTTTTGTTTTGTTTTGATTTTATTTTCTCCCCCATCTCACTGGAAATGAACAGTTGCGTGGTGCTGAGATACCTGTTGAGTTAAACCACAACAATGGTGTATCCATCACCTCTCTGGGCAACCTGTTTATGTTCTTCTCTACCCCATCATAATTTTTTTTTCTTATGTCCAATCTAATCTCCCCTATTTTAGTTTTAAACCATGTTCCCTTGTCCTGTCACAACAGACTCTGCTCAAGAGTCTGTCTTCTTCATTTCTGTAGCTCCCCTTTGGATATTGAAAGGCCACTATCAGCGCACCTCGCACCTTCTCTTCTCCAGGCTGAACAGCCCCAGCTCTCACAGCCTGACCTCATAGGAGAGGTTTTCTGTTCATGGATCATGTTTGTAGCCCTTCTCTGGACACACTTCAACAGGTCTATGTCTCTCCTGTACTGAGGACTCCACATCTGAATGCAGTACTCTGGGAGAGGTCTCTCCAGTGCAGAGTAGAGGGGCAGGATCACCTCCCTCAATCTGCTGACCACTTCTTTTGTTGCAGCTCAGGATACAGTTGGCTTTCTGGACTTCAAGGGCACATTGCTGGATTATGTTCAGCTTGCCATCCCCCAGTTTCCCCTAGTCCTTTTCAGAAGGGCTGTGTTCAACTCTTCCATCCCCTGGCTTGTATTGATAGTGGGGGTTGCCATAACCCAGGTGCAAGATCTTGCACTTGGCTTTGTTGAACCTCATGAGGTTCTCTTGGGCCCACTGCTCAAGTCTGTCTAGGTCTCTCTGCATGGCATCCCATAAGAAGATATATAAAGTGATAGTGTTAAAGTCTACCTTTTAAGGTTAAAAAGTGACTGGTTACTACCTGTGTCATCTTTTACTTTTTTAGCACCACTTATGGAAATCTCTCAGTATTCTTCTGCGTGTCTAAATGTTCAGCGGTATATTAAGAGTTAATGTTGTTTCAGAGCCACCTGTAAAACTCATTGCAGTTACCATTTAGATATAAGCTCTATATCGCTGCAGGTATTCCAGATTTCATTACATTTTAACAGTTTTCTTAGTAAAACAGTAGTAGTATAAAGGTTCTGGAAAACAATACAAAAGCTAAGGTTTCCTTCATAATTAAATGAAAACATTTTCTTGTCCTTAGCTTTGTGATTATAGCATTTTCCTGTTGTTCCTCTGCCTGACTTATGAATCATCAACAATTTCTAGCTCCGGTGTGTATTCACTTTTGTTGACTTTCCTCTTTTATCACATGTCAACTTTATTGAAGCTGAAATAGGTATTCTCATTTTTTCTGTAAACCTAGACTGTTGTTTGTTTATCCAATTTACCTTTTTCCTAAATTTTGGGATTATAGTCTTTTAAGGACAGAACAAAATACTCTCTCAAATATTACTTACTTTTCACATTTTTCAGCCCCACATATCCACATCTCCAAGGACATCTGAACTGTTTTCCTACACACCATATCCATACCAGTACTCCAAAGTCCTTTTCTGCAGAGCTACTCTCTGTCCTCTTCTCACCTAGCCTGTATTTATGTTTGGGATTTCATTGTTGAACTGTGTGTTGTTTGCAGGCCCCCTACAGCAGGCTACATAGGTAGGCATCCAGTCAGGTCTTTAATATCTCCAGAGAGAGAATTCACAACATCCCTGGGCAGCCTGTTCCAGTGCACGGTCTTACTGTGAAGAATTTCCTTTGCGTATTGGTATGGAACTTTCTATGCTCAAGTTTATGGCCATTTTCTCTTGTCCTGTCCCCAAAGACCGCTGAAAAGAGGTTGGCCACGTCTCCTTGACTCCCACACTTAAGATATCTATAAGCATTAATAAGATCACCTCTCAGTCTTCTTTTCTGAAGGCTGAACAGACCTAGGTCCCTCAGCCTTTCCCTACAGGGGAGATGCTCCAGGCCTTTATCATCTTTGTGGCCTTCTGCTGGACTATCCTCAGGAGATCGCTGTCTTTCTTGTACCGGGAAGCCCAGAACTGGATACAGTACTCCAGGTGAGGCCTGACCAGGGCAGAATAGAGGGGGAGGATCACCTCCCATGACCTGCTGGCCATGTTCCTTTTAATGCACATCAGGATCTCACTGACCCTCTTGGCCACAAAGATCACACTGATGGCTCATCATCAACCTGTCATCCACCAGGATCCCCAGGTCTTCTCCACAGAGCTCCTCTCCAACAGGTCATGATCCAACCTGTCCTGATACTTGTGGTTATTCCTTCCCAGGTGCAAGACTCTGCACTTGCTTTTGTTAAAACTCATTTGGTTTATTGCTGCCCAGCTCTTCAGTCTGTCCAGGTCTTGCTGAATGGCAGCACAGCCTTCAGGTGTATCAGTCACTCCTCCTAGCTTTGTATCATCGTCGTACTTACTGAGGGTGGACAGGATTCCCTCATCAAGGTTGTCAGTGAAGATACTGAACAAGACCAGACCCAGTACTGACCCCTAGGGAGATGGTCCCCCCAAAAAACCCATATTCTCCAGTTTGGAGTCAAGGATATCACGTGGAACTGTGTCTAATACTTTGCACAAGTCCAGGTAGATGGCATCAGTTGCTATTCCCTTATCCAACTGTTGTGGTTTGGTGAGTTTTTGTTGTCAGTATTCCACACCAGAACATCTTGTGAACCAGTGGGAGTTAAAGAGTTAATGTTCTGGTTCCGTTTACTGCCTCTTATGGGCATTTCGAGTATCCTGATGGGAGGGGAGGGGTGGCTTCCCCGGAGAACTTGGCGCAAAGAGGAAGTGAGGTGGAGCTCCGGACAGGACCCCAGGCACCTCTCCCTCTGGCCCCGCTCAGCTGTCTCAGCTCACCCTGCAGAAAAGCACGTGCTTCCCTCGCACTTTGGGTACTCTCCTCTTCCTCATTTTGTTTGATTTAGTTAAATTTAGTAAATTACCGTTCCTCCTCAGATCGCTGCTGTTGTGTTTTCTCTTTGTTAAAACTATCTGCTAGCTCTCTGCCCTTACCCCTCTCCCGGAGCGCTCGACCTGGGTGTGGGGTCCGGCCGGGTTTCGCGGCAAACTGTTAGTACCCCTTCCTTTCTTTTTTTCTTCGCTCTTTTGCCTCTTTTTTTTTTTTTTTTTTTTTTTCCGGGGCCTGTGTCCCCCTATCACGGACTTATATCTAGGGATTACCCCGTGACACCAACAATGCTCTAATTCCATTGTAGAAGGCCATCAAATTTGTCAGGCACTTTATCCACCAGATGAAGTCTGTAACTTCATCCATTACATCATCTAGTCTGTGCACCTACTTAGAGCAAGGTTGCCTAAATGAGTTTTCTCAAGGCTGTAACCAGTCAGATTTTGAATATTGCAAAAGACAGGGACTTCATAACCTCTGCAGACAACTTATGTGTTTGATTATGTACCCGCAAAGAAGTTATGGGACAATAAACTAAATATCAGTGAATTCAACTGTCCCAGAAATCTCATGAACTGGTAAATGCACATTTAAATGTAATGCATAAAACAGTAATTTTCACTGTAGCATCCAAGTTCTAGAAAAGGTTGCTTGAATTTCTACCAATTTGTTATACTTAAAATTTTATTGGCAAGAGGAATGTGCCATATAAAGGTTTAACCATCCTATCAAAGAATGATTGTCATCTCAGTGGGAGCTACGCTAGCACTTTTTCTTATATACAGATAAAATGAAATACACTCAAACTTTTTAATAACAATTTTTTTCTGGTGTTAAGCTTATCCACTTAAACTTCAGGCAATCTGTCAGCTCAGTGTTTATGGCCAGTCGTTGGCACCCTGAGTCCTTCACCAAATAGAGTAGGAGGTTGAGATTTATGTTTTCTTCCTTCATACGTTAGGATACATGCAGTAATTTTTGCACATTTGCACATATTTTACTCCTTGCTCTTTCTCCACTAGTCTGTAAGGCTGTGTTACATACAGATTTATTTTTGATGTTGTGTTTTTCATATGTTGGAGACCTGCTTTTTATTCACCTTGGTATCTCTAGAACTCCTAAGGATGCTTTCTTCTGGTAAGTGACAGCTGGATAACTGGTGAGGAAGAGTAATTCTTGGAATATTGCTTCTTAAAAATTTCTGTGGGTAAGTAGATCTACTTTTGAGAATAGGATCAAAAATGAAATCACTAGCAAAAAAAATATTTATTTCTTTCACTCTATAGAAGCCAATGGAGAATTTTTTTTTTTTCTGATTGGTCATTCTACATTTAAATAATCTAGAGGTTTATTCCTGTTACTATTAATCTATTAATCACTGTTTTTTTTTCCACTGGGAGCTAAATTTAGTAAAGAATATAGAAGAGAGAGAAACCAGACATATGAGAAAAATTTTAGTTAGAGATCTGCAGTGAGAAACAGTAATAATTTTCTAAAAGATGCTTTCTAACTATAGTATTATGTATGTAAAGCACGTGGGAAATGTAGAAATTCCACTCAGCTTCCCTACCACATCATTTCTAGAAGTAATGGCGCTTGAAAAAACGAAAAGAAAATCTTTCTTTCATAAGACAGGTAGCTACACATAATTGGACCTGGAAGAATAAAATTATAGTGGCCATAGATTAATCTTTTTATGGAATTTCAGATGTTCATATTGTTTCTTTATTACCTTGACAGAATAAAAATACATATGCATATTTATGAAATTTGTTAAGGGGGTAAACTCAAGATTATCAGGAAAAGGCAACAAAAGCTAACATAGTCAATATAATTTCTGGAATTGTTTCTTTGTGCTATCTCATTGATAGTAGGTTTAAACAAAAAGAAAGAAAAAGAAAAAGAAAAAGAAAAAGAAAAAAAAAAGGAGGAGTATTGTATCTCTCTAAGTTGTTAAATTCAATGCATTATCTATAAGTAGCTAGACTTACTGACAAGAATAAGAGATTCCCTCTTATGTAAAAGAAAAGAACACTCAGGAAAACTAGGTGGCGATCTCCTTCAGCTAGGGATTTGCATCCATCATAGTTGCACATCACTAAGTAATGTGATTCTCAATTTTTTGGGTCATTTGGTCCCAGAGAACATTTAGTGATCAGTGTTGATGGAGTAGGTATATTTTGTGATTGTTCTGACAAAAATATTTCCACTGAAAGGAAAGTCAATTATAGCATTTCCTCTCCTAGAAAGCTCTTATTTCTACTCTTTTGAACAATAACATATTAAGAGGTCTGCTTCCCTTTAAAACAGGCTTAGTAAGCATGAGAAGAATCTGTGCATGTGTTCCTATGTGTTTATGTATATGAATATGAATGTATGTAATTGTAGTATAATTTATTTTACCCTCTGTCCTTTGGCAAGATAGTTAATTCTCTCTCAGGGAACCTTCAAGAGTGTCAGTGACTAAGCCAACCCTTTGAGAATCATTTTTGCTTCAGGAATTTACTCTGTCATTTTAAGAATGTGGACTAACATTAAACAAAGAGGACAAATTATGTATTGAGGCATCAAATCATTTTCATCACAATGAGCTCCTTATGCTTCACTGTCTCATCTCAGTATTTTCTAGATAACCTGAAGTAAATAAAATATGAAGAATTCAAGACCAGTTAGCATACTTTCTTTAAAAAGAATGATGTTCCAGCAATAATCTATGAAATAAAAGCTTGGAGAAGAACAGCCTTAGCAACTTACTTAACATTACTGTATAGAGATCTCAGAAGATATTCTTAAGCAGTGGTGTTCTTTTCACAGAGGACTTAAAGCTGTGTGTAACATTTAGAGTGAAGCCATAAATTTCTCCTATAGATAATCTTTTCTGCACAGTACTTATCCAGTGCTTACATCCTAAAAGTACTTCTTTCTGTGCTATTCATATAGGCCTTTTGTAACTTAAATAAAGATGTCACTTAATAGTTCATAAATATTTCTACAATTACATGTTTTTAATATTCTGATGAATGCCACCTTTCTGTGTTGTCATAATTATTTGTTGGACACAGTCATATCTGGCTTACAGACAGATTAAAACAAAGAAAATTACATAGTTATTACTGTTACTTGTAAGTTATTATTTTCTGTAGATTCAGAAAGGGCACATACTATAAAGACTTTGCAGTACCTCCTAAGGATGTTCTTCCTCCTTTGCTTCAACATAATTCTGATATTAAATGTATCAGGAAATGCACATAGCTTTTGTATAGTTCAGGATTTTTTATATGATCTTAGCTTTTTTCTTATTGTTTCTTAATGTAGATAAATCCACACTAACATAAAAAAGTTAAAATGCCATAAACTTTTTGTTTCTTCAGATTCAACACATAAATTAACACTGAGAGATTAATGTAATTACGTTTGCTAAAATGCAAATCATTCCATGTTTTCATCTTTTTATTGAATAAAATGTGCACAATTTCATCCATAAAATAAATGAGTAAAAGATTAGAAAAGTGCACGTAGATATATTATAAATCAAGGCTGCCTTTGCAATCTCATCTATAATGGAAAAAAAACCCTCTAACTCTGTATGGTCACTTGGAAAATCCAGACTACGGTTTCTTCTAACAGGGCTGCACTGCTGTTGTTTCCTGTGTTGTTATTCTCTCTGCGTATCATTGTTACACACAGACCTCTACAATAGGAAACACTTGGAAATGCCTGTTCTGCCTAAAGAGGAGAAACCAGAAGCAAATGTAGTATGGAGATAGATATTTAAAACCTTAGCATTTTCTAAGTGTGTATAAAATACTACTCCCAGGATTTCCTCTCTCCATCTACAACATTTAACAACTAAAATCAATAAAGAAAAGTAAAATAATAAAATGTTATTATTTGAGAAAGTTGACTGTCTTTGGCATATGTCAGTAGTCTTGCTTTATTTCCAATATATTCCGTACAAACACTCTCTGTTTTCAGTAAGCAATTATGTACCATGATCCATTAAACTGCAGAAAATGACATTCATCAGAATATTTACAAAATATCATTGGAGAAATGTTTATGAACTATAAAGTAACATATTCACAGCTGGTTGAAAACAGCCTTTTTGTATCTATGTAACAAATGCTTAATAACAAATTCATTTTTTTCCTGGTACTGGAAGATTCTTCAGAGCAATATGAAGAAGAAATATTTAGTTAAATATAAGCTGAAAGATGGTATGGATGCCAAAATTGATCTTATGTAAGCAGTTCGATATGAGAAAATAATGTATTTTATGTACACAGAATACCTACTGTATTTTTTCAGATAAACATCATATTTCAGACTTAAATTGCTAAGCAGTTAGTGGTATATGTAATAAACAGTAGATAAGCACTTAGAGTAACTTGTAAAGAGGCACTGCTTCTTTAGTAACTTTACTTGCAATAAAGAAGTACAGTGAGACAGATTTCAATTTACCAAGCCATTAAACCAGAATAAATCTATTGAAGTCGACACAGAATACCACTGTAAAAAAATATAATGTCAGGAGAGGACAGTAAAGCTAATGCTATGGGATATCAGTTTTGCACAGAATCATAGGGGTTGGAAGGGATCTCTGGGGATCATCTACTCCTACCTCCCTGCTAAAGCAAGTTCTCTATAGTACACCTACAGGAAAGATTCCAGGTGAGTCATGAATATCTCCAGAGAAGAAGACAATCTCTCCTCTAGTTCATTATTCATCCCTAGATGGAGCTCAGTATTCTCCAGTGGCTCTCTCACATAGAGATCGACTTCACCACCCTGTCTTGCTGACCTGTCTTTCCTAAAAATGACATCACTGTCCAAGACAGCATTCCAGTCGTGTGAACTGTCCTACCATGTCTCTGTGATCTCTATGAGATTATAGCCCTGCAATCTCACACAGATCTCTAATTCCTCCTGTTTATTTTGCATGCTGTGTGCCTTGGCATAAAGGTCCTTTCAGAGAAAACAAGAGGACAGTGGATGTAGGTTTCCCTACCATTATGCAGCTAAGGAGCAACTGTGATTCTTCTGTTTGGCCTGGTTCATTCTCCAGTCAGTTGCAATGGTGTGAGCATTGCCATTCTGGACCTGCCCAGCAAATCCTTTAGTGTAAAGCCCACCTCACTACCTCACTAGCTTAGCCAGTGTTCAACAAATGGATCCGGTAGTACTCATTCTGATATATTTAAAACATGCGCTGCTGTTTTTTCAGTGATTTACACGAACCATTAAACTATTTTTAGACCATTCCATGTGTCTAGAGCTTATTATTTTTTTAAACTGCATCCTTCTTAATTTTATAACATTTCTGCTTTGACTATAATTGTCATGAAAAAAATCTTTTTCAAGGTTTTCAATTATATTATTCTTTTTCTTTAATTGTATTTTATTAAAATTATTTTAATTTTGAAGGTTTACCATTTTTATTTTCTTTTTACAGATGTAAGTATTATTCTGATTCTCAGTTCTTTGATATGCAATATTAGGGCATACCATTTCATCCTACTGTCAGACTCTCTTCTCTATACTGATATATAAGTAACTTTCTAAGGCAACTTGGAGAAAACTAAAATAACAACTTAGAGAATTGTAAACTTCATATTACAGAAAACTATAAAAGTTCTGTTACTATCATTTATATAGTAGCTGATTTAACTCCTACAGTACTACCTCAAAATTAAATAACTATATTTCTAGAAAATTTTTGTTTGTTTGTCTCTTTGTTTTGTATAGCTTTTCATGTGTTTTTCAAAATAAACACTTCATCTTTAGGCTCTGAGGGATGTTACTGATATTAGAATTTGTCAGAAATAAAAACTTCTATTTTCAGTTTTTGGAGTAAATTTGAGCATTACTTGTAACAACAACAACAAAATGCAAGAAATCTCATAAATTCAATAAATACTGTCAGTGTAACTTCATCAGTGTTCCTGTATCAGTTGAAAGCAGTGGAATTTTTCCAGGCATGAAAGTTTTTCCTTTGACATATGACTTCAGTTATGTGATACCATTTTAAATGATTCAATCATTAAAATTACAGTGACAGGAAAAATCATGCAAAAGGAAAAAAAAAAAAAATCAAAAATTGACCAGCATANTAACAGTTTCCACTCTTGCATTTTAAGAGTATTTAGAAAGCAGGAATTGATTCCTACATTACTTTTTTTCCCCTGTTTAAAATACAGATTTTAAAAAGCCACAGATTAATATCTGTCAGATTTAGAGGGCTGAAGACAAGGTTGTAGACATGAGAAGTAATTGAGCAAAGATAAGTAAGGTACGATTAAATAATGAAACAGTTAACTTCATGTGCTAGCTCACTCCTATAGGATACCAAATTCGCTCAGATATTTCCAAGTCTAGGGCACACGACATGCATAGGCAACCTCGTAGTTTGAAGGGAGTTGAACACCTGGAGACTTGGTAACAGGAGAGAAATCATGCTGAATGTGTCCCTACCAAATGAATTTTATAAATAAAAAATGTGTGCCTTGGGCTTACTCTTTTCAAACAGTAAAAACAAACTTTCAAGTTGGTTTATTTAAAATTATTACTTCACATTCCTTTGGCTGCAAATTTTCATTCTTCCTCCATGATCTCATAAAAAATATTTGCCATAGTCAAATTTTACATAGTGAGTATAATCACAAGAAAAAAACAGTTGCATATAAGGTACAATACTGACAATATAAAAATGAAATGCAAAATGAGAAATGCCAGCTGGAAATGGAATAGCTTTAAGGAAAATTTGTCTTTCTTGTATGCAAATAGACTCCACAAACAATTGCTTGTAGTAAAATGTGTGAATTACTAACAGAAAAGCAAAGCTGAAGTTGATCCAAATGATAGAATCTTTTCTAAAAGAATTTTGCTTATGCTGTGCAATTCAGTTCTGTATTTGAAAATAACATGAATCAAGCTTTATTGCTTTAAAAGAGGCATGGGGAAAGAAAAGCTTTGCTCTTGAGACATCCACTCTGTAAACTCTTAGGAAAGAAAACATATCTTCATATCAAGATCAAGAATCTTAAATGCCAGTGTATTAAAAAGTACCCTGACACAGTGCTATTTTATTCTTCCCCACACACAAGATAACACCAAAGTCTTGTGCAATTTCTAGAAACCTTTCTGCAGTAAGAGATCTTCACACTTTTCATACTTCTGTGACATTCAGAAATGTTTTTCACTAGCAGTAGATAAAATAGTTCTTCATTTTTTCCTTCTTCAGTAACTTACAAATGCTTTTTCTTTCATTCCTGTGATACATGCAGGAACAAGAGACTGAAGGTGTTACATGCAATATACAAACCATTTTCTGGAAAAAGTGGATGTAGCAATGAGGAAATACCTACCATTTTGATTTTGTTACGCAGCACACCGTACTATGTGTAAACTAGGTAACTCTAGAAATAAAAGTGCTAGGGAAGATGGTCTAATTTCATCGTATCTGAGCTATTAATATATAGTTATATATATTCTAATATATACTATACTATACTAATATATACTATATATAGTCAACTGTGAGTGAATTCAAGATCAGAGGAAAGATTAATGATATAGTCTGCCCATAACATCTCAATTAGTTAGTGAACATAAATGAAAAATTCCTCATATATTTACTACCACAACAACTTAAAGAATTACAGGCTTGCAGTAGTTCATCCTGAGTTAGCATCCAGCATATTTATTTAGGTCATTAATTGCAAAGGGATATCTTACTTGTTCTTAAAACCTTCTGGCATCACTTCTGGTGAATCAACAGATCTCTTAAGATACATATTCCAATTACTCATTCTTACTTGATAACAATTTTTCTTAATGGTTTAACTTTTTTTTCTTTTTTTAATCTTACGTTTCTTTTCCATAGCTATCTTTTATATATCTAAAGCTTCCTTGCCTACCTGGCTTGTGAGCTCAGAGCTTATTTCCTGTTCTGTGGAACCACCACTTCCCCGTGCTGCTTTCCATTCTGTACCATTTTGCAGTAGGTTATTTCTGCATACATAATGTTTCTAACATATTGCGAGTTGAGACCCTTATATATATGATACTAAGTGCACCAGCAACCTGTACAAAAACAGCATTGTTTACCCCTCTTGATGTAGACTTCCCTTTCTACTGAAGAGCAGACCACCTTTCTTCTTTTTAGTTCCTTCTACTCCGTGTGTGATTATATTTTATAATTTTCTTATCAATATTCTGTATGTTAATTAGCTGCATTTCAATATATGTTTTAGTCCTTTTTAGTTTGCTTCTAAAAGCTACTAGTGGATTTTTCTGTTTACTCTCAGTCATATGATAAAATTTCCACTTGGTATATGCCTCTTTTATATCTTTATGATCAATAGAAAATTGTAGGTTAATCTTGATATTCTATTACGTATGTTATCTTTTCTTTCCGCAAGGGAATACTACGTGTTTGTACTTCTAGTATTGCTTCTTAAATGAATGGACAATTCTCCTTAAACGTTTGAATATATGAGATAACATGTCAGTTCTCTGCAAACCTAGTTTCACAGTGCACATAGTGATTCCATTCCACTATTGCTTCTTCTTCATTGAGGAACATGAAATCTTACCAGTTTGAGTTTATGACTTTTCCTTCTATATTAAATAAAATCAGAATCTAGATGTCACATTTATTTCGCTTTCCTTTTAGAGACAGTCTGGTGCTTGGCTCCTTGTAGAAAAGAAAGAAAAAGTTTTTGGGAAAGATGGATTAGAGAGAGGATGGCAAAGGCTGAGATCAACCACAGAACAAATAGAAACTGGTTAATGATGCAAGATGGCCTAGCATGTAGTTCATGGACAAAATATTAAGCACTGAGAGGCAAGGTTAATGTCATTATGTGTGGTTATATAGTGAACATAAAACAAAGAAAGATACTAAGAGGACAAGGAAGGACATGGACTTAACAAATCCAGCTGTTAAGAAGGCAGTTAAGAAAACATTCTTATGAGACGTTTAGTAAATTGTGCTTGCAGAAGAAAACATTCAAAAATTGTTGGAATATATGTTTTTATGCTATAATGATCTAGATTATTTGAGTTTGAGTAGTTACTTAATATATTTCTAAGACCCTTCAATGTACCCTTTTCTTAATGAGGAAATTAAATAAATGAACATGTATATCATTTTGAATAAAATGACTATCTGCTGCAGAGTTGTGAATATGCTTAGTCCCAATTATCTATCAATACTACTATCGTTGCATTTGTTGAGGAAAAAGCAAAGTTTAAAAAAAAACAACACCCTACATGAGATATCCTTTTGTTCTGTCCTAACTGAGTACTCTCCCAGTTACTGGGCAAGCATGAGAAACAGAGAAAACCCTTTTTTCTGTTTAAGAACTCTTCTGCAACAACTGAAGCATTGCTGTGCTATCAACACTGTTTGCATCACAAATCCAAAACAGCAACATATGTGTTATGATGAATAAAATTAACTGTATCTGACCAAACCAGTACACAAGTAAAGATTCTTACAGAGATGACAGTGAGGACAACTCCCAAGACACCCTTTACAATCACTGACATTCTAAAAGAAGAAGTGGTGATCCAAACAAGCAGGTTAGTTTCTGTTCTTCATGATCTCTTGGTGAGTTCTTCTCAGAAAGCTTACAGCAAACCTATAGACATTCTTATATGAGAGTATGATACATTTGTCTATCACTGTCTATTTGTTCTCTTTTTATATACTTACGTCTTTTTATATGTTATATATATGACATATTTTATATATTATGTATGTATATAATACATATATTAACATAATATATGTATTGTATTATATATATATATCACTCCCTGTAGTTGAGCACTCCATCTATCCAATCTTCTAGATCTGAATTTGTAATGAGGTTATATTTCTCTTCTCTACAACAAAATATATGCAGTGTATATTATGTTTTATCATTCCTTCAGTATTTTATCATAACTATTAAAATTACCTTGGCTAAGGCACGACCCTGAATACTGTTACTGAAAATTAAAGGATTTTATTATTATTTGATGATCTCATTTCCAGACACACAACAGATTCTTGCTGAACCTATTCCTGTAATACTTATTGATGACATACAGCACAATATAATCTAGCACTAGAATGAAAATAATGTTAAGTTTAGAAGTTACACATAATAATTGGATTTAATATTGTTGCTTTTTGCAGCAGTGACTTCCTGTATTGTTTTTTTTTTTAATAAAGCCATTATGATAAAAGAGTAGTTTCTAAAAAAAAATGTTTCAACATAATTATTTTTCAAGGTACAGTAATGAATTTGAATTGTTCTGAATCAGTATTAAATTGCACATGGAACTGGAAATATGTTTTTAAAAGATTAGATTGGTGGGGGAAATTGGTAAAGGGCTAAATAGAAGAATTTGAACTAGTTCTTTCAAAAACATCTGACAATTTAGCAAATATTGTATTTCAAGTTACTTTACCTTTGTTGTCACAACAGTGATTAGGTATCTAAGCCCCTAAAGGAGTGCTTTCCATCTTAGCTTTCAAAATTTCCCTGCTAATCTAGCTCATGTGTGATATAGAATCATAGAATCACAGAATAGTTTAAGTTGGAAGGGATTAAAGATCACCTAGTCCAACTCCCCTGCAGTGAACATGGATACCTACAGCTAAATCAGGTTGCTCAGAGCCTGGTCCAGCCTGGCCTTGAATGTCTCCAGGGATGGGTGTCTTGTAGTGTCAGCTGGGATGGAACTGTTTTCTTCAGAGTGTCTGATTTGTTTCTAGGAGAAAAACTATGATGGTAATACACCATTATTCATAGTTGCTGCTAAGCAGTGTTGTACAGAGCCAAGGCCATTCACAGCAAAGGGCCAAGGAGCTGGGAGGGAGCAGAATTAGGACAGCTGACTTAAACTGGCCAAGGAGACATATGACATATGTCATATGACATATGACAACATGTAAGCAGAGTTTTGAAGGGAGTGGGAGTTCATCTTGCTCTCTTCCATTGCTTGGAGGGCCAACCGGGCATCAGTCAGGAGGTAGTAAGCAATTCCTTGTGCATTACTTGTAATATATATATATATAGCCAATTATTTTCCTTTCCCTTTTCTGTCTTAGTAAATAGTTTTATCTCAACTCACAAGTTCTACTTTGTTTTGTTTTGTTTTGATTTTATTTTCTCCCCCATCTCACTGGAAATGAACAGTTGCGTGGTGCTGAGATACCTGTTGAGTTAAACCACAACAATGGTGTATCCATCACCTCTCTGGGCAACCTGTTTATGTTCTTCTCTACCCCATCATAATTTTTTTTTCTTATGTCCAATCTAATCTCCCCTATTTTAGTTTTAAACTATGTTCCCTTGTCCTGTCACAACAGACTCTGCTCAAGAGTCTGTCTTCTTCATTTCTGTATCTCCCCTTTGGATATTGAAAGGCCACTATCAGCGCACCTCGCACCTTCTCTTCTCCAGGCTGAACAGCCCCAGCTCTCACAGCCTGACCTCATAGGAGAGGTTTTCTGTTCATGGATCATGTTTGTAGCCCTTCTCTGGACACACTTCAACAGGTCTATGTCTCTCCTGTACTGAGGACTCCACATCTGAATGCAGTACTCTGGGAGAGGTCTCTCCAGTGCAGAGTAGAGGGGCAGGATCACCTCCCTCAATCTGCTGACCACTTCTTTTGTTGCAGCTCAGGATACAGTTGGCTTTCTGGACTTCAAGGGCACATTGCTGGATTATGTTCAGCTTGCCATCCCCCAGTTTCCCCTAGTCCTTTTCAGAAGGGCTGTGTTCAACTCTTCCATCCCCTGGCTTGTATTGATAGTGGGGGTTGCCATAACCCAGGTGCAAGATCTTGCACTTGGCTTTGTTGAACCTCATGAGGTTCTCTTGGGCCCACTGCTCAAGTCTGTCTAGGTCTCTCTGCATGGCATCCCATAAGAAGATATATAAAGTGATAGTGTTAAAGTCTACCTTTTAAGGTTAAAAAGTGACTGGTTACTACCTGTGTCATCTTTTACTTTTTTAGCACCACTTATGGAAATCTCTCAGTATTCTTCTGCGTGTCTAAATGTTCAGCGGTATATTAAGAGTTAATGTTGTTTCAGAGCCACCTGTAAAACTCATTGCAGTTACCATTTAGATATAAGCTCTATATCGCTGCAGGTATTCCAGATTTCATTACATTTTAACAGTTTTCTTAGTAAAACAGTAGTAGTATAAAGGTTCTGGAAAACAATACAAAAGCTAAGGTTTCCTTCATAATTAAATGAAAACATTTTCTTGTCCTTAGCTTTGTGATTATAGCATTTTCCTGTTGTTCCTCTGCCTGACTTATGAATCATCAACAATTTCTAGCTCCGGTGTGTATTCACTTTTGTTGACTTTCCTCTTTTATCACGTCAACTTTATTGAAGCTGAAATAGGTATTCTCATTTTTTCTGTAAACCTAGACTGTTGTTTGTTTATCCAATTTACCTTTTTCCTAAATTTTGGGATTATAGTCTTTTAAGGACAGAACAAAATACTCTCTCAAATATTACTTACTTTTCACATTTTTCAGCCCCACATATCCACATCTCCAAGGACATCTGAACTGTTTTCCTACACACCATATCCATACCAGTACTCCAAAGTCCTTTTCTGCAGAGCTACTCTCTGTCCTCTTCTCACCTAGCCTGTATTTATGTTTGGGATTTCATTGTTGAACTGTGTGTTGTTTGCAGGCCCCCTACAGCAGGCTACATAGGTAGGCATCCAGTCAGGTCTTTAATATCTCCAGAGAGAGAATTCACAACATCCCTGGGCAGCCTGTTCCAGTGCACGGTCTTACTGTGAAGAATTTCCTTTGCGTATTGGTATGGAACTTTCTATGCTCAAGTTTATGGCCATTTTCTCTTGTCCTGTCCCCAAAGACCGCTGAAAAGAGGTTGGCCACGTCTCCTTGACTCCCACACTTAAGATATCTATAAGCATTAATAAGATCACCTCTCAGTCTTCTTTTCTGAAGGCTGAACAGACCTAGGTCCCTCAGCCTTTCCCTACAGGGGAGATGCTCCAGGCCTTTATCATCTTTGTGGCCTTCTGCTGGACTATCCTCAGGAGATCGCTGTCTTTCTTGTACCGGGAAGCCCAGAACTGGATACAGTACTCCAGGTGAGGCCTGACCAGGGCAGAATAGAGGGGGAGGATCACCTCCCATGACCTGCTGGCCATGTTCCTTTTAATGCACATCAGGATCTCACTGACCCTCTTGGCCACAAAGATCACACTGATGGCTCATCATCAACCTGTCATCCACCAGGATCCCCAGGTCTTCTCCACAGAGCTCCTCTCCAACAGGTCATGATCCAACCTGTCCTGATACTTGTGGTTATTCCTTCCCAGGTGCAAGACTCTGCACTTGCTTTTGTTAAAACTCATTTGGTTTATTGCTGCCCAGCTCTTCAGTCTGTCCAGGTCTTGCTGAATGGCAGCACAGCCTTCAGGTGTATCAGTCACTCCTCCTAGCTTTGTATCATCGTCGTACTTACTGAGGGTGGACAGGATTCCCTCATCAAGGTTGTCAGTGAAGATACTGAACAAGACCAGACCCAGTACTGACCCCTAGGGAGATGGTCCCCCCAAAAAACCCATATTCTCCAGTTTGGAGTCAAGGATATCATGTGGAACTGTGTCTAATACTTTGCACAAGTCCAGGTAGATGGCATCAGTTGCTATTCCCTTATCCAACTGTTGTGGTTTGGTGAGTTTTTGTTGTCAGTATTCCACACCAGAACATCTTGTGAACCAGTGGGAGTTAAAGAGTTAATGTTCTGGTTCCGTTTACTGCCTCTTATGGGCATTTCGAGTATCCTGATGGGAGGGGAGGGGTGGCTTCCCCGGAGAACTTGGCTCAAAGAGGAAGTGAGGTGGAGCTCCGGACAGGACCCCAGGCACCTCTCCCTCTGGCCCTGCTCAGCTGTCTCAGCTCACCCTGCAGAAAAGCACGTGCTTTCCTCGCACTTTGGGTACTCTCCTCTTCCTCATTTTGTTTGATTTAGTTAAATTTAGTAAATTACCGTTCCTCCTCAGATCGCTGCTGTTGTGTTTTCTCTTTGTTAAAACTATCTGCTAGCTCTCTGCCCTTACCCCTCTCCCGGAGCGCTCNAGATATTACTAGAAGAACATGTGGCATACCTACATATATAAAAATGAATATTTGCTTTCATATCCCCCAAATACTCCTACTATTCAGATATTGGTAACTAAAAGGGGAACCACTATTCAGCTAGGGGCTGGCTGATATTTACAATACAAACTGAAACAAAAAAACTATAAGAACATCCCTTAAAATAATAATAATTGCCCCTGTAGCATAGCAACAACACTGAACAGAATATTGTTGAGAAGATTCAATCTTGACTGCCATGCCACCAACATCTCTGGCTCTGGCATTGTGACCCAACATAAGAAAATAGGAGACATTACTTTCAGAGCAGCCCCCGTGTATTTATCTATATCATCTATATCTATATCTTGATGCATAATATAAGGCAGTACCTAACAACTGAAAGATTACGTGCCCCCACATCTTTGCTTTTTGTGTATATGCTTCAAAATAATTCGCAGTGATCTTATTTTTATAGATGTAAAAGCCTGCTAAGAGGATTTAGAGAAATGAAGCAGTACATATAAACCATAGCTTCAGGTCATCATTGTGAGCTGAAATTAAACAATTAGGTATTGATTGAATAAAGGTTGTGTCCCTGTTGGATTTCAGCCCACATTTTAGTGAGTATTAATAGACTTTCATGGATACTAAGTAAATTGAAGTGAGATTACTTACACCTGCTGTAATGCAGTCTCAAATCCTTTTGTAGTACAGATATCATCAGTCACATTAGGAAGAATCTACTTTAATCCATAATGGCCTTTTGTTCCTAATTTTCAAAGAAGCTTAAATCAACTGTGTGAGGAGACACTGGATAAGGCAGAGAAAGAGGAAAAGAGAATTTGCAGATTTCACTTGTGCATACTGGAAAAATGAAGTATGCACTTCTAAAAATGTAAGAAAAACAAGGTCTTTTTATAGAACAGTTAAATAAAGCTTGGGAAACAATAAAAATGAGAATATCTCAAGCACGATTTCAGTTTTGAATGAAAACTCAGCAGCTATTATAAATAATGCTAGCATGCCAGAAGCCTCCTCTGATCATCTAACTTCATCAGGCTATCTTATAAAAACTTCTCCCTTCCAACCTTCTTTGCAAGTGTAGTTTCCAAGAGTACAATAGAATATAAAATACAGCTGTCAAGCAACTTTTTCATGTCACTAATGAGAACAGGCTAAGGTCTCAGCTCATTCCTATACCATGTTTCAATTCCTGATTGTAATGAAGTGTGATTCCTGCAGGCATAAGTTGGCATTCAGTATAAATTCTGAATTTCTGTGGGAAAGCTCTGTAGCTATTTGGCTAGTACTCTAAAATTTAAAAAAAACGTGTTAACATTTATACTGGCAAATAAAATCTGATGGTTTTCATACTAATTTTTGGGCCAATTAATTATCTGAAGAGACCATTTGTGTGCATACAATTGCTTTGAGTTCCAGATTTTTTCTTCCTAATGAGCTGTCTTTTTATTTGCCATAAAAACGCATTTATGATTATGCTGCTGATGTAACCAGCTGATGTATTTCATGATAATTTGATTAGCTGAATAGACTTTGTTGTATAACACCAATGGACATCCCACTCCATGTGTTGATTTATAATCACAAGTCTCTGAGTTTAAAAGATTAAAATTTTGCTTTCATATTGCATTACAGATCAATCAGTTCACAATTTGCAAATGCACAATTTCTCAATCTACGTTTTGCAATATTTTAATAGTTTGCTTCTGTCATAAACCATTTATTTAGATACTTCAAGTAAAGATAATCTTCTTGAAGATTATTGGTAGCATTGTTGATGATGGGTTGTTACAGCTTTAGCAATCTTCTTACTTTTCATAGACTATTGATTAAGACTCTTTTCATTAAATTCTTGTGGCATTAATTCTTAGGAGGTATTGCTAAATAAGAGACAAGAATTAATCCAATTTCTGAAAAGCCTTAGAAATATTTTTATAATGTTATAATAAGAAAGAGGTAAAAATATTCTCTTTCTTTATTTCTTTTCTTTTTAAATCAAAGACTCAATTTCATTTTTATTTCAGTGTGCACAGATTCCTTATCGCTGTAAAAGAAATTTATGAAAAATGGATGGTTTTCAGAGTGAGTTATCTCAATTATCACCAGAATTCAAACTCAGAATGATATTTGAAGTGAAAAAAATCCCTTCTCTCTTCATGAGGTGGTATTGGCCAGAGAACCAGTTGAGAAAGAAGATGACCATACTGCTCAAATAATCTGTGATAGTTCCTACCCAAGGTAATACACATTCCAAACCGAAAAAAATATCAAATGCTCAGATAGAAACTGTACTGTTAGATGACTGAAAAACAGATTAGCAAGCATATTCAAAAAACATTTTAAGCAGAATTTAGGTGTCAGTGCTCAGAACTGCATTACTGAAAAATTATCTTTTGTGTAATCTGCAGCTGCTTAAATCCCATCAGTCTCATCCAGTATCTAGACATTGTTTTCTTGAATATCCAGATGATCTCCATTCTTCACAGTACTGAATATGTCCATTCCATCACAAATCAGATACATTATATACAGTTATTTCTCCCACAGGCAATCTCCTTCAGTCTGGCAAAGAATTCCTTGCGACCCCTGGACCAGAGTCCTGAAGCCTAATACAATCCCTCCACAAAGCGACACTTCACTTACTATGCTACTGAAAAAATTACAGCCTCACATATATCCATATACTTTTCCTTGAAGTGGAACACAATCAGAGCTACAAACCACTTAAATGACACCATACCAGCATGTATTTTTCACTTCAGGATATGATCTACACTGATTCTCTCAGTACAGAGACAGCTTAACATTCCTCAATGTTTTTCCTTTTGCACTACAATGTTGATATTAGCTTTTTTATTTCTTTACTGCGTTTATAAGCAAGATGACAGAGAGATTCAGATTAACTCTTCCTGTCTCCCATTTATTTATATTCTCCAAATAATAAGTGCTTGCTAAGAAAATCCATTTACTTGTATTTGGATCATAGTTTTTGTTGCTGTATGCTGTTTTTTAAAATCTGAAACTTCATTATTCTTGTACATATTAAGACCACTTCTGTTTATACTCCTTTTTTAACAAAGAAGAAATAAAAGCTGAAATTGTTCACCTCACACTGCATTTTTATATCAGCTTTGTTTCATGTAAAAATCTTCCAGTGGAGCCAATCATATCAGCTTGTTCACTAGTAGGCCGAAGTGCTCTAGCAAAGCAAGCCAAAGAAGTCAGAAATTAGATACCCCATGGAATGCTAGTAGTTCTCATGATTATATAAATATTGACAATCACAAAATTGCTAAGTAGATGCATCCCTGTTTTAAAAGAAACCACAGGGAGTACAAAAAGTGTTTTTCCTGAGTG
>JACDJE010000431.1:305701-323551 GCA_016647715.1 Pavo muticus | reverse complement strand
AGAGAGAGAGAGAGAGAGAAAAGAAAAGGAAGTAAAAAGAAAGTCTACTGAGATTGTGGTGCCTTGCTGAGAAAGCAAGAAATTTTGCTGAATAGCTCACTACTTCCTGCAGGGAAAAAAATTGCAGAAATGTGTCAGACACAGCCTGGTGTTACATGATAAAGAAGATTAAAGATTATAGTTATATCTGCTTCTCAAAGAGAGAATGCAAAGATATTGGTTGAATGCTTGAATGTAAACTCACAGTGTTCAAAAAGACAGGCGAACATTTAACCCATAACTCAAATAATGTTAGAAAAAAAGCAAACTTCCATACAAGTAATACAGATTACTCACAGAAACTTAGCTGATCCCTTCTATGTTTGAGAATCAATGACAAGAATTACAGTAGGTAAAATTTTCATCCCCATTTTTTTCATCCTAATTTTTCTAGCTTTGATTACGTACACAAGGACGCCTTTGAATTTGTGGAGAGAAGCTAGCGGTGCTGTGGGGATCAGTGGATTCCTTGGGCAAGGAGCATAGGCTGTCCCTTGGTGGGCCACGCAGGACTGGCCAGTCAGGACCCACTCCAGCATCTCACCAGGAGCAGGGCACTGGAGCAGCCCCAGCCTGGGGCCAGATTGAGGTGTAACCAGGCTGTGGTCCTGAGGATGGACCCAGATGGGTGTGGGCCATGGAGAGGTAGGGCAAGGCTGTGGGGAGCTGGAGCACAGCCCTGCTGAAGACTTCATAAACTTGATGAAATTTGCTTGACAATGCTATTGGTTATTCTTGTCACAAACAGAAGAAAAATGGGTAAAATAATACCCATACTTGCGATACCCTTACTTTTAAAGAAATTATGTGGAACTCAAGAATTAAGATGAATTGCAAGAATGATCTGCAGTATGGAAACTGTACCTCAGTTCATAGAAAATGAAGACACTGTCCATATATTACTAAAGTGGCTAAAGAGAAGTGCAGTGACTCTCTAATTATGAGAAAAAATATTGCTTAGTTAAAGATCTTACAATCACTTCTGTCAGTAGGACTGACACTTCTAGGAAAAGCATGCCACCTAGACCAAAGTGACTTGAAAATAAATATGACATATCACTAATAGAAACTGGTACTATCACAAAGGTATTCATCATCTACCTCTCACCATGAGAGGGCACCCTCTCAACTAAATATCAAAGAAATTTTAAGCATACTTTAAGATTTCTGAAATTCCTTTAAGATACCACCAGTTACATTAAAGACACAATACTTGAAGAATTTTTAAATGTGGGTATAATGATCTTTGGAGGAAGATTTCTGCCATTCACAAAAAATAAAGTCATTTGCAAGACTTGCAAAATGGCACCTCAAATGTATGTGTGGTTCAACTCGTAGAAATTTTAAAACATATGCCAAGAGTTGGGTTGTTTTTGTTTTTTTTTAATACTAGCATGTTATATTTTCTTTAAAACATGTAAGTCTATTTTTACTTTAAGAACAGCCTAATTCAAAACCCTTTGCTATGAAAGGTAAGTTATACAATGAATTTAAATAAGCAATTGAAGACCTTGAAGTATAGCTACTTCAGAGCCCAGAGTACACTTTCCTTGGAGAAATACACTTTCATTTCATTTATTTCAAAATGAGTCACAGTGCCACATTCATTATTAGTTCAAGTGTCAGATCCATGAGATGTAAAAAATGACTTTACTAAAAACATTCATTGCAATACCAATTAAGTAGCATGTTTCTAGAGGATGTCAGCACAAAGAAGAAAAAAGAGTGCTGAGGTAAAACTACTCTACTATTTTTTTATATTTGTTTTATGATTAGCTGCCATGAATCTCTAAACACTTTGCAGAACTATCTTCCAAAAATAACATAAGGGAAAAAAATCTAGAAAACAAGGTGTGATAACATATTTCTCTCTATTCCACAACATAGTATTTTGTTCGGTAACAAATGAAATTCTGATTATAATAATTATTAACCCTGAGTTCCCACTTCCAGTTCTCTCTCCAATTTCTTTATCTGAGGTTGTTGAGGATTTGGGATACTTTGGGTAGGGAGCTAGTATTCTCCTATGCTTGGTTTTAGAAAAAGAGAACTTTCTTTGAGAGCTTTGAGCAAAATTGAAACAATTCTTGTGTTAACAATGTGACTGAAATGTTTGCCTCTAAACAGCTGAAAAACTCTTCTATTAAAGAACTATGGCCAAAGTTCATTGAAACTTGACTCTTCAGCTGTAAAGAATGCTTAGATTAAGTATCCAGGATTCGTGACTCCTTCTCTAACTGATATTTCTGACTGAAGCTGAATCTTCTGATGTATACAACTATGTTATATTTAAAATATTTATTTTCCCTTTTCTCAATAAAAGAAAAAAGTCTCCATAAAAGAAAAAATCAAAAAGATGATCCATTCCTGGGACTTTCAAACCCTTAGAGAGAAATTTACCAAATTCTTTAATACTTTCAATTCTCTTCTCTTTCCATAGATAAGAAATGTACACCTTGTATTTATAAACGTAAATTTTATGCATAGTCTATTTGTGTGAAGGGCAATAACAAAATACAGACTAATATAAACTCGTCCGCATTTGTAACAAGATGCTCACCAAGGTATCTTTAACTGTGGCTTCAAGTTGACCTCTACTATAACAGACTTTTAAAATTCCATAAAACACAACAGCTCCAACAGAACAAAAGTGAATACAGGAATCAGATGATGTTCATTTAACTATTTCTCTTGAAGTGGGCAGGAAGGTGAATACTTATTAACATGGATGTGGGAGATATGGCAATACTTCTTCCATAGANTGAAGCAGTTCCAAACCAAAAAGTGGTTCTGTTAGGACATGTTCAAACTCTTCTGCTCACAAACTACTAATCATGATCGGGTAAAATGGTTCAAGGTTTCACAGCTGTAGGGAAAGTGATTTTCAAGAGATTCATGTCATTGGCAGGAGGTAGCAATCAGAATGCTCCAACTTTTTTATTCTGTGACATAGAATTTTTCTTGAAGCAGGTGAAATCTTCCTGGGCAAATAAAAGAAAAATCTGTGTCATCCATGGTTTATTTAAGACTCAGAAGAATAATACAAATTAATTTATTGAGAACTTTCTAACAGCAGCTAATACTCTACTTGGTAAAATTGGCTAATTTGCTAATAAAGATTAATAAGCGCTATAGGTAAGAGTGCTTCAGTGTAAGATTTATTTCTATGCTAAAAGTTCTAAGACAATATTAGGCAATGATTACTACAAAGAATGAAATAATAAAAGAAGATAAATTGAAAAGATAGAAAACAGGAAAAGAAAGACAGGCAGACAGACAGACAGATATACAAACACAGCAAAGCAAAGTAGTTCTCCACTCCTTGATCCAGCAGTATCTTGGTGTCAGGGGGTGCTGATCTTCTTACACTTACACTATCATATTAAAACTCTCTTCTATCCTAGAAAAATCATGAAAAAAAAAAAAAGAAATCTTGTATTTGTTAACTTATTTATCCTTTTATTACAAAAATATATGGAGCTGGCTGCATAAGCTTCATTTTTACCACACTGTGATGTCAGACTGTACCTACAAAGCAGTTTATTTGCATTTAAAATTTATGTAGAGTGGAGGTCTGAACATATTGCAAAGCGGGACATCTCAAACACTGACAACAACTTCATCTTGCTGAGAGCTTTGTAATTGAATTTTCAGTTACCAAATATAACTGCATACAAGAAGCCCACCTACATTCTGTGAAAAATCTTATATGGCAGCACTAACTTCATTGATACCCACTAAATCACAGCAGATGAATGTGACTGCTAAACTTCAAAAGGACACTAGGCTAAACAAAGTACAACCAAAACTTCCAATTTAAATGTCACATGTTTCCAGTGAAGGTCTCCTCCCATTGGTCCCAATGGTTTGATTAGCCTGATACCATAGCTTAATAGCTATAATTATAACAGCTTAATATCTTAAAGTCAAGATCAGGCATGATTTACCCTCAGTAATTCCATTTTGACTTTCTCAGTCAATTCCTTCATCTACAAGTACCCAGAAGTGAGGTCCAGGCAGATTTACTCCATGATTTTCCTAAGAGCTGAAGAGGAGCTGACTGGCCTAGACATCCCTAGATGATCCTTTGGCTTTTATTTATTTATTTATTTTTAGAAGTTGGGTACAGCTTTGCCTTTCTTCATGCTTTGGGACTCCTCTCATCTCCACAACCTCTCAAAGGTGATACAGATCAGCCTTGCTAGAACACTAACTGTATCTCTTGGGAGTTTCACCCCCCAGGAATTATCTGTGGAAATTGAGCATATACTAGAAATAAAACAGTAACTGAGCATCAGACAGAAAAGCAACAGAGCAATAATACTACACAGGACTATACAATCAAACTCATTATACTTACATGTCATACAATTGATTAATTTTCACATTTGCTTGAAGAACCCCGGAAAAAAAAAAAGTCAATGGGAAAATGATGGCAGTATGAGTCACAATGTTTTTATGATAACAATTCAGGCAAGTCAGTATATTTGACATCTGCTGACATCTGATTTCAGAACACTCTGTCAGAGACAGAAAAATACTAAACTAAAAATAAAACTTTCCTTCACTTGTGTGTTACCAAATTAAATCAGTCATTGGTACAGAAACCCTACGTGTTTGAAATGTACAGGTTCCTAAATAGGATTGGTAGTGACGCATAGCATGTCCAAATACTTCCATTTTGTGAGATAGAGATGTTCAGATGTTCCTTTCACTTTCTTATTATTCTCTTTCATTTTGTCTTTTTTTCGGCCCTGATGCAAAGATGTTCATCCTGTTCTACTACTGTCTGTAAACAGAGTACCTGTGGAACTTCAGCTAAGTTACAATAGAGTTACACTAAGTCAATTTTGAATTTGTCTTCAGATGTTTGCTATTGACCCACACCTAGTTAGATTGATGTGTCAACCAGTGTCACTGGCCAGTTGAGAGGCCAGCTTTTCCAGCTCAAAATCTTGTGCAGATAAGAGGCAGAAGACAGATATCTCAAGCCTTAGAAATCTGGAAGATGATGATAATCTAAGGCAGACTGGAAATACTGGAGGCCTTTCAAAGGTTCGGATAGGCACAGAACTAGGTCACAACATCATAGCAGGATAGATGTCTTACCAATCCAAGTTGCTGCATTTCTTTCCACAGGCAAGGATTTATCCAGTAGACTCTGTGCTGATGAAGCCTGAATTATGTTAGCTATGTTTCCAACATCATAGAAACCAAAATGTAATCAGTACATAGGACTAGATATTTGCTGTCAGTGTCCACCTTGTTGAAATTTCTTTTCAATGCTGGGTTAAACAGAGCTTCTGCAAAAAATGTAATACCCTGTCCACTTTTCCTCATCAATTTTTTTTCTTTTTTTCTGTAACAGTTCTACCTTCAGAGGAAAATATCACCCTTCTTGTCATAGGCATAAAAGAATTTGTAAACAGTTATTCACCATGAGCATTTTCTGAGTGTCAAATCTAGAAGAAGGTTCCCTGTGGCTCTGTTGTCCTTTGTCAAACCTTCCCTCATTGCAGGGATGTCTCATACAGTGCAACAGTCAATGTGCTAAACTCAGGAATGTGGTGTGTCTGCTGGGTACGTCATACCCCAAGAGGAATTAATCCAATTTGCCTTTATATGACGCTAATCGCATTTTTATCTGCTAGTTGAGGTACTGAGTACCTGCAGCTTACAATTTTAATTAACTCTACTGTTACAGCTTCAATTAGGAGAATATCAAAAGTGCATATTCACAATTCAGTTGCATTTTATTCCTGTTAATTTTACAGAACACACCATCTACTCCAATTTTGATAGTAGAGAAATGGGGTTCCGTGTTTGCATCTTCACCTAAATATACACAAGAATGAAATACAACTTTAGCAAAACAGGATATATGAATCAAAAACTAAGGTTTTATATATGCCACAGGACAAGCTTAGTTGCAGTTGGCTACTCCAAAACTGGCCTTGTAAAATTACTTTGAATATGACACAGAAGAATAACTTCAATCATTTCAGAAAGTTCAGTATTTTCTCAGAAAACAAACCTGTCAGAAGTAATTATTATTCCAACCTTTCAAGTCTGTCCTTCAACTACCCACCTCAAACCCTGCAGCAAAGAACATTACTAGGAAAAGTCAGATCAAACAGAAGGAGCTCAAAACACTTTTTTTCTAAGCAAGGAAAGAACAAACTGTTATTTTTTTGTTCTACCCAGTAAATTAATCTTCCTTACTTATATAACTGAAATAATAGTCATACAGATTAAATATAATGTGTATTCATAATAAACAACTTCTGGTTATTGAAAATGCTAAATTTTTATTTGCTGTGTAATCAATTATGGGTGATTACCTCTCATGAACAAATATTACTGCTTGCATATTTTATGTATAAATAATGTTATTATGATTTGAAATTTTGTTTTGGAATAATACTTTTGTGTAACTAAGAAAAAAATTTTGCTTTGAAGCAAATGATGTAGTACTACTTCCTGCAAAAATATTCCACTGCAATACACCAAAGAAACAGTAAGAGATCATTTCTGATCTAACAACAAATAAATGATAAGACTTGTTAAGAAAAGATGGTAAGAAAAAATACTGAGATGTTTTTGATTTCAAGTACTGAAAAACTAATGATTTTGAGGTCAGAAAGTTGTTTAGCAGCATCGTAAACACATTTTTCAATCTTTCAATTTCACTGAGTTATTCTACTATGTTTTCTCACATAGAAAAGATGAAGAAAAAAAAAGTACTTAATGAAGTGAGATATTAATAAATAAGACAAGTCAAAATTGCTTGCTGTATGCTTAATGGGAAGCTACAGTAGGAGGCTTCTGGGATTCCAATGCGCAGTCTTTGCATCAGAACCTGGCAGGCTCTTGAGCCTCTTTAACATAAAATCAGGTTTTTTTCATACTGGCCAGGGCTGTGCATGCATATATTTGTTGAAGCAGTGGGAGATACCACAGCCTATGAGAACCTTTTTTAGTGTTTAATCTGTGTGCCACTGATAATCTCTTCCAAAGTCACAGGTGTCTGGTCACTGAGACCTCTGGAGATCTAGAATTTGGGGCCTGAAGGTTTCATGACAGCTTCTGTGACACTGAGGCCCAGAGACTCCTAACAGTGTTAAGCTGAAACTGAGTCTTGTAACACAAGTGCTGATCTTTCAGTATGCTGCAGCTTAAGGGATGAACAGCACTACAGAATGATACACTTAAATGGCTTTTGCAGTTCTTATTTTTGTTGAATGAGGAGTTAGTCCTGTTCCACCAAACAGGATGTTGCTAAAAGGTCTTTTGACTCAGCATTATATGATACATTCAAAATTACACAGGAAGCTGGTAACTGAGTGTCTCGCTCCAATTTATAGGAGGGAGATGAGGTTCTTTTAATGTATGTATACCCGACGTGAGATTAAGAAACAATGGTTCAAATGTTGGTCCGACCAGGTTTATTACAAATCTAATTACGGAGATGGGGAAGTGGAGGACGGACACTATTACTAATTAAGGTGATGGGGAAGGGAAGGAGGGCGATAGAAAAGATAGGAAAGAAGCAAGAATTGCGTAAAGCGGGGATAGTCACCACCAGGATCCAGCAGAGGTCCTGTTGTCCAATGGTCCAGGGCAGAGGCTCAGGGGAGGAGGGCAGCAGCAGCGTGGCCAGTCTTAGGCAGCAAGACGGTGCAGGTACTGGGTAGGTCTGGAAAGAAGCCACGGTGCAAGTCTGGGAGAAAGCAGCAGGTCTCCAGTAGCAGGCCCAGGAGAGTCCATCAGCATGCAGGCATTCCGTAGTGAGGAATCTGATGGCAGACACCTTTCTTCTTCGGGAGAGAGCAGCAGCAGCAGCATGGCCGGCCTTAGGAAGCAAGCAGGTAGAGCGCAGAGCAAGTCCAGGAGGGAGAGAGGCAGGTCATGAGGCTTCTCATGTCAGAAACCTCCTTGTTCTTTATGAGGAATCTATTGTCAGAAACCCTAAAAACCATGGTTGTTTGTCCTTTTTTATCCTTCTTCTTCTGCCTACGTGACATTCCTGGGCGCTTGGGTAAGAGTCATGTGCAGCACCTCCTGAGAGTGCCATCTCCTTCGAGATAAGCCTACACAAAAGAGTGCTTCCCAGCCATTAATGTGAAACTTATCTCTCTCTCGTTGCCCCTGGCCTTGTCCATATGTGCCCCTCAGACAAAGGACTTCTCAACCTCTGGCCAGGGTTTGCCTGGACCTGTCCATCAGTGTTCCTCAGCAATCTTTGAGGCAATGGTATAAAATAATAATCTCTTACACTGAGCAAAAATGCACCAAGGACTCTGAAGTAGTGAAGTAACACCAAGCATTTTTTCCTCTCCATAACGCTACAGAAATTTTTCTGGGAAGGGAATAGACATTATTTTTGCATCTTTTACACGCAAATTTCTTCAAAGGCTCTTTAGGAAGAGAATGAATAGAAAAATGTGTTTTTCGGTATAACTTTATCATCTTCATAGATAAAAATAGCTGAATTTGTATCTAGTACTGAAACAGTGAAGTATTTATATATTGATAAGACATACATTGTATTCTTATTTAAATTCCTTGTTATCCCCAAATAAAGTTATAGCTCAAATTTTCCATATTCTGGAAAATACTGTGAAATCATTTCTTAAGGAATATAAAGTAAACTTTTAAAAATTATTTTTTTAATTTTCATGTTGGTTTTTTTTTTTCTTTTTTCTACTCTGACTTTACAGCATTTGAGTTATATGTGCTAAAATTCCCATATTCTCAAAGTTAATGGAACGTATTTTAGAGATAACATATAACTGAGTATCCATCTGTCTCTGGAATTTATTTACATATTCCTAAGTCATGATGAAACTGCACTTGTTACCTCACCAGAGAGCAAGGCCCTAGACCCCAGGCCAAATAAAATTTACTGGCTTGCATCCTCTCTGTCTATACAGTGCGAGATCTGGAACAAACAGTCCTCTAAGTAGAACAGAAATTTGACCAGCCACCATCAAATTGCACTTGGATGTCATTGACACTATGCAAAGATGATGTGCTTTGAGAGCCTGTGTTTACACAGTGGTTTTGCAATCTGCCTACAGTTTCCAGCTGCTTTAATAAAACCCCCAAAAGTGAGTCAGCAGTGTTTTATGTTTAACTATGATATTCCTTGCAGCAAGGTGAAATTTGTTTTTGTCTGTATACAAAATATTTATTTTTCACATGCAAAGACTTCATGGATTAAGAAAGAACATTCTGCTCTGTACTAACGAATATATAGTTAAGAAAATGGACTGGCACAAACACATCCTAGATAGATTTTACGGTGTTTCATTAGAAAATACTGATCTTTATTTTAATCCCTTGTTCTCAGTTGCTATCCACCTTTTTTTGTCAATGTCCTTAGATGGCTTTCAAACAGATGCAGACACTAATGGGACAACTTTAAGTTCACAAAGGACACAAAGAAATTAACAGATTTATGCAGCAATAGTTCTCTGCCATAAGGCAGAGAATTTAGGTCAACAACACTGCTTCTGCCCTGGCTTTACAGCCTGTGAAAAGGAATGGAAAAATAAAGCACAGCTGTAATCAAATCCTACATATCTGGAATAATTATTTTTAGAGTCTTTATGATGTGAGACCCAGCAGAGTCTAACAATCTAAGTCTGAAAGGATGGTGAGGCACTGGAACAGGTTGCCCAGAGAGGTGGTGAAAGCCCTGTCCCTGGAGATATTCAAGGCCAGGCTGGACCAGGCTCTGAGCAACCTGATCTATCTGTAGGTGTCCCTGTTCATTGCAGGGGAGTTGGACTACATGGCTACATGGCCTATAAGGGTCCCTTCCAACTCAAACGATTCTATGATTCAAGGTATAAAGTTACTCACTTACCATAAACCCATGTGTATAATATATAGTTATTACTTACTAAATGATGTATTCCTAGTTTTAATTTTAGGTGGAATTGTTTTTACCATTTTTCTGTATTGATTACCTTTTTTAAAAAAAATTTTTCAGAAAAATATCTGTGGAGAGGAAAAATTAGTTAACATTATTATACATGCAATACACTGAAGTTTGGAGAGGGGAGAGGTTATTCCTTTAAAGATTCTTCTGTGCAAAGAAAAAAATCAACTTACAAAAGACAGCTGTGTAGGCAGAAAATAAACTACTATGTGCCCTTCTTATGCATCTGGTTTAGATTTTGCCTAGATAATTAAAAATACTGTTTATTTGAGGTTAACTTCAAGAGAAGATATATGATTTTGCTATTTGATAAGTCTCCAGCTTTTAAATATAATCTTTCATTGCCTTTGCTTTGTATACAATGAGACACAATGTATGTCTTTTTTTTCTAATTTGAATAAATGTAGTGTCAGTCCTCAAAAGCAGTTTTGATCTGTCTCCAAGCATGGGAATTGATCTCACCAATGTGTTTGTGTGCTGAAACAGAAAGTCAAGCTCACAGGAAACCTTACTATATTCAAAAGTTATGTGGTTGCTGTCGTATATCAAGACAAAAACAACTGAAGTCCAGAAATGATGTTAAGAGGACCTGTGGACACCTCCCTCAACATATGATTCTTACCATGGTACCAAGTATCCATTTACTGGAACAGATATTCATGCTTTTTGGCACATCTCTCTTCATTTGCAGCCTTCTGGTATCTCTGTTTCTCAGGTGGGTGGTAGGAATGGCTTCTAATGAGAAGGAATAATTTACAAGTCTAAGTATTTCAGAAACTCAGCTGGGTGTCACAGAAAACGTGAGAAGAGGCAAGCACTTGAAACCTGGCAGTAAAAACAAGACAAAGTGAAGAATAGCAGTGCTGGAGAAAGACTGACAACAAAGATTACATTGATCTTGAGATGACCTTAGTATATCATCAGCAGCTTGTCAGATTCCTGGAGCTCTGACTGTGCTCCTCATAAAAACTGTTGCACCTCTCTGTGGTATACAATGCATTTAGCCAATGTAGATGCTTGTGGTGAGGATATATGCTGCCAGTACATGTGTATGGATATATAAGGTCCTTGATGTCCTGAGATTGTTGTTTCATGTGCCTGATCTGAGCTCACAGAGTTCTTGCTGAAGGCACTATCAAAGCTGTGCCTGTCCTTGATTTAACCATAAACCAGATAGTAACATCTGAAAATATTAATTTATTTCTCTGAACAATAGCTAGATCAGTAGATTCAAAACAAGTGACTTGATGTTACAAAGAAAGATCACAGGTGGTTTACTGACTAATTGGAAGGATATACCAGTAGAGGTGTGAAGCAGTGCTTTAAACTTTTCTACTAACTCTCAGTGTATTACATGACATTGTAGATATATATATATACACACACATATATATAAAGATTTTAAGACAGACAATAAGATATATGACAGTAATTTAGCAAACTATGCAACAAATGCGGACAGCATTCAACTTTAATTATGATAGTAGGAAGTAAAATGACTGGAACAACTCAGAGATTTCCAGACAAGTTAGTTATACATTTAATATGTAAAAGAAACATCTATTACCAATAGAAACATAGTCCACTTACGTTAGTTAGTAACTCTAAACAGATTACAATATATTACATTTTTATATTAATGACAAGTTAAAAAAAAAAAGCATTTTGCTCAAAGATAAAAGTTCATCTAGCACTAATCCTCTATTCATACAAGGGCTCCCATCTTCAAATTCTCTTAAAAATATTTTTGAAACTTATTTGGATATAAATAAAGTTGAGTAGGACTAATAAATTTGCTAATTGTAACGCTTTCTGAAAGAAAAATCTGTTTCTTATTTGTGTTGAATTATTCTTCATTTATTTACTGAATTCTGAAGATGTCTGGAAATATTCTGTAGCTCTTTTTCCTTGTTCTTCTATTTTTCAACTTACTATTTCATATGCTGTACTACTGAGGGAATCTGTAATAATCTCTCCTGTTGCTGCTAATCTATTATTTTATCAGCAGCCACCAATTAAACAAAGAGGGAGAACTACTTTATTGGGTACAACAATAATTTTTTACATGAAAGGTCGAGAAAGGTCAAGATTAATTCAAAATCCAATGAAAGCATACACAAAAATGAAAATATTTAGAGTAGAAATTCACAACAAAATATGTTGATAATTAAGGCATTTATCTCTACTGGAGTAGATTTGATAAAGTCCAGGTCTGAGTTATTCCTTGCCCTGGTTTCAGCTGGGATAGAGTTGATTTAATTTCATACTGTCTAGTATGATGCTATATTTCTGCTTTAAGAGAACAACAATGATGATAACACACTGATGTTTTAGTTGTTGCTGAGCAGTGCCATACAAAGTCAAGGACATTTCAGCTTCTCGTACTGTCCTGAAAGTGAGGTGGGGTGGGGGGGCACAATTTGCTGGAAGAGAACAGAACCAGCATATTTGACTTAAACTGGCCAAAGGGTAATTCCATACCATATGACATCATATGAAAAAACTGTAATACTATAGGAAGTTGGCTGGGGGAACAGCTGCTTGGTGACTGGTTGGGTATCGGTTGGCATGTGGTGAGCAATTGCGTTATTTTAAAAATATATATTTTACGTATAATGAATATATGAGCTGATTTCTAAGGATCTTCATTCCTACAGATAAAAGTAAAGATATAGATTTTCACTAACTAACAATGCATAGTTTGTATGGAAGGGGGAACAGGCATTCATATATCATAAACAGCGCAACTGCTTTTTAATCAAATATTTGTTGAAATTCTTATGTAAGCAGCATACTCAGGCTCAAAGTCCTAATGAGTTATTCAATAGTAAAGCACTTCCCCAGGGTGATTGATGCAAAAAAAAAAAAAATAAATAAAAAAAATAAAAAAAAAATCATGCTTTTCATCTTTCTTCATTGACTATATGGGGAATTTATATTTCTGTATTTTTCTAATAACTCAAACTCAGCAGAATAAATTATGATCCTTGAGTCGCTGTGGGTTTTTTTGTTTGTTTGTTTGTTTGTTTTACTTCTGAGGTACTTAAACTGACACATAGTGAATAAGACAACCTTCCAGAAATGCAGCGTAGATGATAAAAGACATATGAGTATTATAGAAGATATTTTATGGTAGATATTACTAGAAGAACATGTGGCATACCTACATATATAAAAATGAATATTTGCTTTCATATCCCCCAAATACTCCTACTATTCAGATATTGGTAACTAAAAGGGGAACCACTATTCAGCTAGGGGCTGGCTGATATTTACAATACAAACTGAAACAAAAAAACTATAAGAACATCCCTTAAAATAATAATAATAATAATTGCCCCTGTAGCATAGCAACAACACTGAACAGAATATTGTTGAGAAGATTCAATCTTGACTGCCATGCCACCAACATCTCTGGCTCTGGCATTGTGACCCAACATAAGAAAATAGGAGACATTACTTTCGGAGCAGCCCCCGTGTATTTATCTATATCATCTATATCTATATCTTGATGCATAATATAAGGCAGTACCTAACAACTGAAAGATTACGTGCCCCCACATCTTTGCTTTTTGTGTATATGCTTCAAAATAATTCACAGTGATCTTATTTTTATAGATGTAAAAGCCTGCTAAGAGGATTTAGAAAAATGAAGCAGTACATATAAACCATAGCTTCAGGTCATCATTGTGAGCTGAAATTAAACAATTAGGTATTGATTGAATAAAGGTTGTGTCCCTGTTGGATTTCAGCCCACATTTTAGTAAGTATTAATAGACTTTCATGGATACTAAGTAAATTGAAGTGAGATTACTTACACCTGCTGTAATGCAGTCTCAAATCCTTTTGTAGTACAGATATCATCAGTCACATTAGGAAGAATCTACTTTAATCCATAATGGCCTTTTGTTCCTAAGTTTCAAAGAAGCTCAAATCAACTGTGTGAGGAGACACTGGATAAGGCAGAGAAAGAGGAAAAGAGAATTTGCAGATTTCACTTGTGCATACTGGAAAAATGAAGTATGCACTTCTAAAAATGTAAGAAAAACAAGGTCTTTTTATAGAACAGTTAAATAAAGCTTGGGAAACAATAAAAATGAGAATATCTCAAGCACGATTTCAGTTTTGAATGAAAACACAGCAGCTATTATAAATAATGCTAGCATGCCAGAAGCCTCCTCTGATCATCTAACTTCATCAGGCTATCTTATAAAAACTTCTCCCTTCCAACCTTCTTTGCAAGTGTAGTTTCCAAGAGTACAATAGAATATAAAATACAGCTGTCAAGCAACTTTTTCATGTCACTAATGAGAACAGGCTAAGGTCTCAGCTCATTCCTATACCATGTTTCAATTCCTGATTGTAATGAAGTGTGATTCCTGCAGGCATAAGTTGGCATTCAGTATAAATTCTGAATTTCTGTGGGAAAGCTCTGTAGCTATTTGGCTAGTACTCTAAAATTTAAAAAAAACGTGTTAACATTTATACTGGCAAATAAAATCTGATGGTTTTCATACTAATTTTTGGGCCAATTAATTATCTGAAGAGACCATTTGTGTGCATACAATTGCTTTGAGTTCCAGATTTTTTCTTCCTAATGAGCTGTCTTTTTATTTGCCATAAAAACGCATTTATGATTATGCTGCTGATGTAACCAGCTGATGTATTTCATGATAATTTGATTAGCTGAATAGACTTTGTTGTATAACACCAATGGACATCCCACTCCATGTGTTGATTTATAATCACAAGTCTCTGAGTTTAAAAGATTAAAATTTTGCTTTCATATTGCATTACAGATCAATCAGTTCACAATTTGCAAATGCACAATTTCTCAATCTACGTTTTGCAATATTTTAATAGTTTGCTTCTGTCATAAACCATTTATTTAGATACTTCAAGTAAAGATAATCTTCTTGAAGATTATTGGTAGCATTGTTGATGATGGGTTGTTACAGCTTTAGCAATCTTCTTACTTTTCATAGACTATTGATTAAGACTCTGTTCATTAAATTCTTGTGGCATTAATTCTTAGGAGGTATTGCTAAATAAGAGACAAGAATTAATCCAACTTCTGAAAAGCCTTAGAAATATTTTTATAATGTTATAATAAGAAAGAGGTAAAAATATTCTCTTTCTTTATTTCTTTTCTTTTTAAATCAAAGACTCAATTTCATTTTTATTTCAGTGTGCACAGATTCCTTATCGCTGTAAAAGAAATTTATGAAAAATGGATGGTTTTCAGAGTGAGTTATCTCAATTATCACCAGAATTCAAACTCAGAATGATATTTGAAGTGAAAAAAATCCCTTCTCTCTTCATGAGGTGGTATTGGCCAGAGAACCAGTTGAGAAAGAAGATGACCATACTGCTCAAATAATCTGTGATAGTTCCTACCCAAGGTAATACACATTCCAAACCGAAAAAAATATCAAATGCTCAGATAGAAACTGTACTGTTAGATGACTGAAAAACAGATTAGCAAGCATATTCAAAAAACATTTTAAGCAGAATTTAGGTGTCAGTGCTCAGAACTGCATTACTGAAAAATTATCTTTTGTGTAATCTGCAGCTGCTTAAATCCCATCAGTCTCATCCAGTATCTAGACATTGTTTTCTTGAATATCCAGATGATCTCCATTCTTCACAGTACTGAATATGTCCATTCCATCACAAATCAGATACATTATATACAGGTATTTCTCCCACAGGCAATCTCCTTCAGTCTGGCAAAGAATTCCTTGCGACCCCTGGACCAGAGTCCTGAAGCCTAATACAATCCCTCCACAAAGCGACACTTCACTTACTATGCTACTGAAAAAATTACAGCCTCACACATATCCATATACTTTTCCTTGAAGTGGAACACAATCAGAGCTACAAACCACTTAAATGACACCATACCAGCATGTATTTTTCACTTCAGGATATGATCTACACTGATTCTCTCAGTACAGAGACAGCTTAACATTCCTCAATGTTTTTCCTTTTGCACTACAATGTTGATATTAGCTTCTTTATTTCTTTACTGCGTTTATAAGCAAGATGACAGAGAGATTCAGATTAACTCTTCCTGTCTCCCATTTATTTATATTCTCCAAATAATAAGTGCTTGCTAAGAAAATCCATTTACTTGTATTTGGATCATAGTTTTTGTTGCTGTATGCTGTTTTTTAAAATCTGAAACTTCATTATTCTTGTACATATTAAGACCACTTCTGTTTATACTCCTTTTTTAACAAAGAAGAAATAAAAGCTGAAATTGTTCACCTCACACTGCATTTTAATATCAGCTTTGTTTCATGTAAAAATCTTCCAGTGGAGCCAATCATATCAGCTTGTTCACTAGTAGGCCGAAGTGCTCTAGCAAAGCAAGCCAAAGAAGTCAGAAATTAGATACCCCATGGAATGCTAGTAGTTCTCATGATTATATAAATATNAGAGAGAGAGAGAGAGAGAAAAGAAAAGGAAGTAAAAAGAAAGTCTACTGAGATTGTGGTGCCTTGCTGAGAAAGCAAGAAATTTTGCTGAATAGCTCACTACTTCCTGCAGGGAAAAAAATTGCAGAAATGTGTCAGACACAGCCTGGTGTTACATGATAAAGAAGATTAAAGATTATAGTTATATCTGCTTCTCAAAGAGAGAATGCAAAGATATTGGTTGAATGCTTGAATGTAAACTCACAGTGTTCAAAAAGACAGGCGAACATTTAACCCATAACTCAAATAATGTTAGAAAAAAAGCAAACTTCCATACAAGTAATACAGATTACTCACAGAAACTTAGCTGATCCCTTCTATGTTTGAGAATCAATGACAAGAATTACAGTAGGTAAAATTTTCATCCCCATTTTTTTCATCCTAATTTTTCTAGCTTTGATTACGTACACAAGGACGCCTTTGAATTTGTGGAGAGAAGCTAGCGGTGCTGTGGGGATCAGTGGATTCCTTGGGCAAGGAGCATAGGCTGTCCCTTGGTGGGCCACGCAGGACTGGCCAGTCAGGACCCACTCCAGCATCTCACCAGGAGCAGGGCACTGGAGCAGCCCCAGCCTGGGGCCAGATTGAGGTGTAACCAGGCTGTGGTCCTGAGGATGGACCCAGATGGGTGTGGGCCATGGAGAGGTAGGGCAAGGCTGTGGGGAGCTGGAGCACAGCCCTGCTGAAGACTTCATAAACTTGATGAAATTTGCTTGACAATGCTATTGGTTATTCTTGTCACAAACAGAAGAAAAATGGGTAAAATAATACCCATACTTGCGATACCCTTACTTTTAAAGAAATTATGTGGAACTCAAGAATTTAAGATGAATTGCAAGAATGATCTGCAGTATGGAAACTGTACCTCAGTTCATAGAAAATGAAGACACTGTCCATATATTACTAAAGTGGCTAAAGAGAAGTGCAGTGACTCTCTAATTATGAGAAAAAATATTGCTTAGTTAAAGATCTTACAATCACTTCTGTCAGTAGGACTGACACTTCTAGGAAAAGCATGCCACCTAGACCAAAGTTACTTGAAAATAAATATGACATATCACTAATAGAAACTGGTACTATCACAAAGGTATTCATCATCTACCTCTCACCATGAGAGGGCACCCTCTCAACTAAATATCAAAGAAATTTTAAGCATACTTTAAGATTTCTGAAATTCCTTTAAGATACCACCAGTTACATTAAAGACACAATACTTGAAGAATTTTTAAATGTGGGTATAATGATCTTTGGAGGTAGATTTCTGCCATTCACAAAAAATAAAGTCATTTGCAAGACTTGCAAAATGGCACCTCAAATGTATGTGTGGTTCAACTCGTAGAAATTTTAAAACATATGCCAAGAGTTGGGTTGTTTTTGTTTTTTTTT